>JAWWTY010000045.1:3530568-3609569 GCA_035222235.1 Margarornis squamiger | reverse complement strand
CCATTGAGTTCATCAACCGTCGGGAGAAGCCCCTTGCCCTGTATGTCTTCTCCAACAACAAGCAGGTGGGTCTGGGCAGTTGGGTCCTGAACTTGGCTGGCCCCAGACACTGCTTCCTGCAGGATCTGTGTCAGTTCCTTTTCTATGGCAATTGCAGCGTTTGTCTCACAGGGTCCTTGAGTTTCCCCAGAGCTGCTGGAGGCTCCCAGTCTCCTGCTGCAGGGCTCTGGGTTTGCACATCTCCCCCTGCCCCTTGGCTGGCTGCCCATGCAGGTGGGTGCTGGTTCCTGGCATGTCTCCTGCCCCCGCTCTGTTGTGCCAATTCAGGAATTCAGGTCAGGGCTTTGCCCTGGCAAAACAGCCCTGAGTGGTTTGGGTAGGAGGGCTGAGGAGCACGCCAGGCTCTGGGTGGATGCACCTCTGCCTCTGACCTGTCCCACTGAGATGGAGACTTTTCAGATCATGGCTGTTCCAGCTGGGCAGACCTTGTGCTTAAGTGATATAAACTGGCCTCTCCCACGGAGCAAGGCACAGCCTGTGCCCTGCACAAAGCAGGGTGGCAGTGCCACCTTGGACCCTTCCTGCTCTGGAACACGGTGTTGTGTCCCATCTTGATTTCCCCTTTCTCTGTGCCATCTCCCGCTGTGGGCAGCTGATCAGACAGGTGATATCAGAGACCTCCAGTGGTGGCATGACAGCCAACGATGTCGTCATGCACTCCGTGGTTCCCGACCTGCCCTTCGGAGGCGTGGGTGAGTCCCTGCTCCACCCCATAGGTGCTCAGTCTCCCAGCATCAGCCCCTGACCCAGGTGATGTTGTGCCCCTTTGGCAATTCAAGAACTTCCAGCTGCGTTCTCCCATTAATGTTATTTTCTCTTTGTAAAAAGGCTTATTACTGTTTTGGTTTTTAGGCCTCCCAGTGAGAGGGGAAAACCTTCTGGCACAGATGTGAGCTCTGCTTCTCCTGTGCTGGGGCATGGGATGAAATTGCCCATGGCCAAGTGGCTGGTTGAGTTTCCACAGTCACTGTCAGGGTCACGTAGCAGAGACCACCTGGCTGTGGGCAGAGGGCTGAGGTCTGGGGTGTCACTGATGTCAGGGTGCTGAATGTCCTCCTTGTGTCCCACTCCTTGAAATCATAGACCCAGTTCCCCCTGTCACCAACCCCTGTGAAAATTCTGTGGGAGAAGCAGAACAGTCCTGAGGGGCAGAGAACCGGTGCCATTAACCTTTCAAGGGTGGGTGCACACAACCAGCCTGAGCAGCAGCTCAAGGCAGTGAGCAGGTCCTCGCTCATTTCTGGGTGCTTAATAAAGCTGCTCTTTGCTTCTGTGCCCTGGGGAAACAGAGCAGCTGATCCAGGTGTGAGAAGCAGCATGATCAAGTTTCCCCTGTGTCCTGGGTGCTGCCAAACAGAATATAAGAAACACAGGTGTCCCTATGCATGGTGTGACCTGCCTGGGTTGTGTCCCTCAGGTCACAGTGGCATGGGTGCCTACCATGGCAAGCACAGCTTCAAGACCTTCTCCCACCACCGTGCCTGCTTGATCAAGGACCTGAAGATGGAGGCTATGAACAAAATGAGGTACCCACCTGTCAGCCAGAAGAAAGTGGATTTGGCCAAGCTCTTCCTCCTGAAGCACTGTAATCAGAGCAGAGTGGGACAGTTCATCTCAGCCCTGCTGGGGGCTGTGAAAGCAGTGGTGGCAAAGGTGAGCTTTGGGTCTCTCTGTTCATGTGAGTGTGTGCTCCCAGCTCTGTCCCCTGAGCTCCATCTGCCCTCAGCCTCCATTGCCACCTTCCCTCGGGCTCTGGTCCCTCCTGGGGGACTCATCCCTTTTTTTATGTCTTTCCAGATATTATCCCCACAACGACACAGGTGATGGGCAGTCAGCAGCTTTCTGGCCCTGGAACCCATCACTTGCTCCCTGCAGTCCTAGTGCTGAACTTTGCTGCAATTTCATTTCTTCCAAGGCAGCCAACACTGAAGAGGTAGAAGACAAAAAACTGTACCTAAAGCAGAGACACCCCAAGCTGAAGGCTCCAGCTGAAACAGGAATTGATCAAGATCTAGGCCATGGGTCATGCCTGAGCATGATGCGGCAGATGGAAGGAAACAGCATCCACCCTGCTTTGTAAACAGGAGCTTATCTAAAAACTCTTGGGAATGGGGGAGTGTTTGTCACAAGGGTGTCTGAACAAAGCCAGTTGTTGCTGAGCCTGTTATCTCCGTAATGCCTACCTGAGCCCCATAGGAAGCTGGCTCATTACAGCAATAAGCCTAACAAATTGGGGGTCTCACTGCAGGGGACAGTCCAGGCTGCTTGTCCCCAGAGCAGAAGGAAGGAGCCTCAAAAAAACTGCAGCATCCCATTATGGGATTCATGTCGGATTGGGCGATGCTCATTGCAGGAAAGCCATCTTTAGCCATCCAAGGTGTGCAAAGGCCGCCTGAAGTGACAGTAAAGGCTCTCTGAGCTGCAGTTGGCAGTGCAGCCACGCTGTCCCAGGGACCTGAAGAGTGCCCTGCTGCTGCACTGCATTTGGGGCTGCTGGGGCAAAGACAGCGGCAGTACTGTGACCTGAGTGCCAGGTCTGGGACATCCTTGGCCAGAGTGGCAGAGCAGCCAACCACCTCATCTGTAACTGAATTTCAGGGGTTTATGGGGTTTGGGGTAGTCTTTTACCTCCAAACCTGTAACTGAGAACTGACCTTGACCCTTGCTGAATAAAACCTTTGTTTTACTGCAAAGGCCACCTGGGGCAGGGCAAGACCCACATGTGCAGCCCCCAGCATCAGATGTTCCCTGCTCTGACCCCAGCCCTGCCCTCAGCCTCCACCCAAAGGAGCCAGCCCGACTCCAGCTGGGTTTATTCTTTATTGGGCATTTGTCACGGAGCAGTCGTGTGAGCCAGGCTGTGCTCAGCTCCAGTTGGCTCTGAGCATGGGCTGGAGAGGGTCACCCACACGCTCAGTGTGTGTCAGGCAGCCCAGAGCAGCATTTTGGGTGTTGGAGCAGCCACAGGGCCCATTCCCAAGCAATGTCTGAGCAGATGCTGCCAAACACTGATGAGGGCCCTTTGACTCCTGCGGGACAGTCCTGTGCTGAATTTTCTTGCTGGCTGGTCTGTGCTTTTAACATCTGTCCATCAGGAGGGGCTTTCACCACAAGAACAAGTCCCCAGAGTCCCTGGTGTGGGTCAGTGTTTGCTGGTCATCAGTTTTATGATGATGCCGGCCGCGAGCACAGCGATGGCTGCAAACACGGCCAGCCCACGGCGGATGATCAGCCCCTTGGTGATGGCATGGGTGAGCCGAGAGGAGGTGGTGGATGTGGCTTCATGGAACTCCAGCTGGTACGTGGATCCCTCGGTCCTGGTGATGCCCGTGAGCACGACATCGCTCTGCGCATCCATGCCCGCTGCAAGGAGAAGGGGGCAGCGTCACTGGGGGCTTTGGGGGGATCGAGGGGTTTCTTGGGAGGGTTTTGTCAGAGGGCTGAGAGCAGGTTAGGAGCAGCCCAGAGCGTGGAGATCTCCAGCTCTCAACAGAGCTTCGGTAGGACCTGGTGTTTGCAAGGTGAGAACTGTCCAGAGTGCCCACAGGTCGCCCCTCCACCATCCTCCTGCACACCCCTCCGAGCCCACGCTTGTAATTACTGTTCTCCCTGTAACTGAGGGCATCACTAGCACTGCACTGCACCCCCCCACTGTGGGCTTGTGCCTGGCTTATGTGAATCCTTGGGGACCCTTCCTGGACTCAAACCCTCCACTGCACACAGTGCCCAGCTCCCCTATCCCACCACGCCCAGCTCCTGCCATACCAACACTGCCCAGCACCGCTCTGGCAGGGAGGAAAGTGTGGGGCTGGGGGGCTAGTCCCACATCAGAGGGAAGCTCCTTGCAGGAGGGCTCAGGGCCCAGGGTCGGCTCCTCCGGTGGCGGCTGCGTCACTCCTGCACGGCGCTGAGCCTGGCGAGGGAATGTGCTGGGGTTACCTGGTGGCACATGGTGTGAGGAATCCCCACCGAGCAGAGCCAGCGTGTTGCCTCTCATGGGGCTCAAGGTGATGCTCAGGGGCTGCAGGGCTGAGGTAGCCTGGGTCACCCCATCTGCTCTGTGCTTCATGTCCCCAGCCAAGGGTGGCACCAGGTGGGGGGACGTGGTGCAGAGGGAAACGCTGAGGGCACTGAGTGCATGTGCAGGAGGGAGCTGAATACAGGGATGTAGTCACGGGAGCACTGGGTTTTGCTTGGGGCACTGGAGGGCACTGCAGGCCATGAGACTGAGCCCGTGCTGCTGTCTCATCCCAGTGCAGTCCCAGCCAGGACCTTGTACGGGCAGGGCACGGTGCTGTCAGTGCCTGGATTACCTTCTCGGCTGCCTTCTTCCAGTCCATGCGGGAGATGTGGATGAGGAAGCAGGTGCAGAGGATGAAGACACAGACGAGCATGCTGAGCCACACGCCTGCAGAGGGCATGGCCAGTGTCAGCCAGGGTAAACCCAGCCGAGACAGCATCTCAGGAAGGCAGGTCAGGAACGGGGATGTCCCCAAGGTCAGCGGGGACACAGGGATGGGGTGGTTGAGGGTGCCTGCTGCAGGGCTGCCTGGCACACCTGGCAGCAGTTACTGGTTTCCAGTATGAGTAAAAGCTCTCAGTAGTTGCAGGAGCCACCCCAGCCCACCCCTGTGTGCCCGGTCCCCAGGCAGAGGGAGGGAGGGCAGAGCCAGGCATGAGGGTCATGCTGAGCCATCAGTGGAACTGGGGGGATAGCTGCATGCCCAGGGGTCAGTACCCATGACACCAATCTTGACCACGAAGAGCAGCACGGCTGCCAGGGGCATGCCCACACCATAGTAGCACACGGCATTGAGGATGGCTCCAAATTTCTGCTTCCCGATGCCTCTGAGAACCCCGCCACAGGCACCCTGCCAGGAGAGGGAGAGGGGCTGGGGCAGGGTGTGCCAGCTCAGCTGAATTCGGGGCCCTGCTGCTGCCTGGAGATGAAGCAGCTCCCCTCCCCTGCGCATTATTTCTGTATCCCTGCCCGGTCCTGTGGGTTACCATGTTTTTGTGCGCTCATTGCTTTCTAAGGGGTGATCCCAGCTCTACAGGGTCCTGGTGTGGGCACCAGGGCTCACCTGCAGCCTGAGGGACCTCTGACCAACCTATGATGCTATTGCTCAGCACCAGGGTCCCCTATGGAAAACAGCAGCATTCCCTGGGACTTACAGTCATGGCTTCAAACAAGTGGAAGACAACGTAGACAGGCATGACCCACGCCACCAAGTCAACGATCTCCCTGGGGACAGAGAAAAGACAATGATCACATTTTGGAACTGGCCTCTGAGCACGGAGGCCAAGGAGTCAGGAGCACTCACTTGTCATCAGTGAAGATGTATCCCAGCACGTTCCTTGTGGAGGCTAAAATGATCCCCACGGCTACGCAGAACACCCCTGAAAACAGAGCAAAGTGCTGAGCCCAGCCTGGCCACGATGGAGAGCTGCTGAAGGGAGAAGAGGCAGGCAGAGGGTTTCAAAAGCTCCCTGCTCCTGCTCTGCCTGGAAGGAGCCCATGCAGAGGCCTCCCAGGATGTCGTGGACTGACCTGTGCAGATCAGGCTGGTGGTGGAGGATCTCTTGGCCGTCTCGGAGTCCCCGGCACCCAGCGCATTCCCCACCTGCACACTGGCAGCTGTGCCAAGCCCCAGGGGAATCTGCAACCACAGGGCTGAGGCTCTGTGTGTGTCTGGATAACTGGACTGTCACAGTGACAGTGGGATAATGACCCAGCAGAAGGGTTGGAGTTCAGGGTTTGATTTAAAGCATCTCTGTAGGAGGGATGGGCAGGAGCAGGGAGAGACTTAAGTGCAGAGGGGGAAGAGGAAGGTTTGCTGGAGCTGAATTTTGCTGGATGCCTGTCTCAGGATGGTCCCCATGGAGCCCTGATCTGTAACAATAACCCCAGCCCTTACCATGAAAGCGACCACAGACACCTCATAGATGATGGACTGGGCGGAGAGCTGGACAACACTCAGCAGGCCTGGGGGAGAGGAGGGGGTCAGTGCTGGCTGTGGGTGCCCAGGGGAGAGCTGCTCTCAGCCTTTGCAGCTGCCCCGGGTCAAGCCTGGCCATCTCCTGGCAGCTCCCCTCTCCACTGACCTATCAAGAAGCTCCCAATCTCATAGGTCCACCACTCAATGCACATCATGAGCATGCTGGGGATAGCCAGGGAGGTGAAGCTGTTCCACTCCAGCAGGCACTCGCAGGACCAGCCTGCAGAGAGGAGAAACATCACCTGATGGATGACCAGACAGGACATCCTGGAGAGCACCTAAGGCAGCTAGAGGTGCCATTCCTCTTCCCAGAGGCACCGGGGCAATGCTCCTCAGCTCCACAGGACCTCCAGCAGCACAGTGTGCACCTACACACTCTGGTGCTGTGCTGTGGACCACAGAGCAGTACAACCCTCAGCTCCTCCCTGCCGGAGCAGAGTGCCTAAGGACAGCCTCGTGCTTACGTCTGTGCTCATCCGGCTTTGGGGCTGAGCCCTGCGAAGCCTGAGCAGAAAGTTTCCTTCCTGCAGAATTAATGTTTAGTGCCGGGCACGGACGCTGTGCCAGCGCTCGCGCATGACGTGCCGCCACCCAAGCAGTGCTGCAGTACCCGGCCGTACCGGGCTGGGGTTAATATTTCACCACCAGGACGAACAGAGTTTGTCTTCTCGCAAGAACACTTGATAGAAGTGCTGGAAGTTTTATGGACGCTCAGGTAAAGCGGGAACCAGAGGCAGTGGGGGAGTTGCTCTTACCTCCCCAGGTCTGCACGTGGAGTTTCTTGCCTATGATGTACAGGAACAAGAAAATGGCTTGCGAATACTGAGCAATGGTGTTGGCCCAGGCAGAGCCCCTGCAGAGGAAGTGAGAAAGGTTATCTCCGTCCTGCTTCTGCCTCCCTGGCCTCAGCGTGCTGGAACATGACATCCTGCAGTGCCCCTCGGAGCACCAGATGCTCAGTGTTCCCTTGCCATTGCCAGGAGCCACGTTTTCCCCTCCGTGGGACACAGGTGCTACTCACGTGATGCCAAAGTGGAACACGTAGAGGAAGATGCAGTTTGCAATCACATTGATGATATTGCCAATCACTCCGCTCAGCACCAGCGGCCACATGATCATCTGCCAAGAAGAGGAGATGGGGCTGTGGTGTCTTCACAAAGGCCTCAGGAGGGAGGTGGGAAGGTCCCTCCCAGTCCCATGCTCAGCACCTTTCCCAGACAAAAAATAAACTTCCAGTGATGTTGTCTACTTGGAAGATGAATGTGTTGGGAGGTAAACCCAGTGATGTGAGGAAGTAGGAAGGGAGGTGGATGGATACACCTGGCTGTGGGATGGGGTAATCTACAGGGTCAGAGCTGGTTTGGGGCACCTGGGCAGTGGTGGGGACAAATGCTGCCTTGTCACCAGGAATGGTGAGCATGGAAACCCCTGGGTTCATGGTAGAAGGGAGCCCTGAGTCAGGGCTGACCCTTCGTGGGAGTGAGGACTTCAGGACCTACCTGGTTCTGCAGGTATCTTGTCTCCAGGTTATACAGAAAAACCGCCTGCAAAGGAAATTGGTGGATGAGATGAGGCAGTGCTGAGCAGCAGGGGTGGGATGGCATCCAGGATGCCCACAGGGACTCACCGGGAGAGCAGGGACAAATGCCATCACGTAGCGCTGGGTTAACCTGAGGGCACACACAGGCAGGGTTAGGAGGGGCATGGCCACAGCCACGCTCCTCTCAGCCCCACCATGCTGAAGAGAGACAAGGGCCCATGGGACCACCTGACCTAGAGACCTCGGGATCCTGCTGCATCAGGAGCATTAACTGCTCAATGTTGATGAGGATAGCAGAGCAAGGGAAGCAGCAGAGGAGGATGATGATGGTGGCACGCTGCAGGATCACCCCCACGCGCAGCAGGTTCTTGCTGCCATAGGTCTGCAAGGTGAGAGGGCAGTGGTGAAGTCAGCTGGTGCTGGGGTGCAGGGACCCCACTGAGCATGGAGCAGCCCTGACCACCCTGAAGACCACCCAGGAAGGATTTGGAGCATGGATCTCCCTGTTATGGGATTGCTATCTGGGGACAAGTTTTCCCAGCTTGCAGGAGCAGCCAGGGCTCCATGGGGCATCATCAGCTGATGCTGGAAACCCAGAACAAGTGTCTCCAGGACAAGTGCCAGCATGTCTTACCCACCTGTGATATCAAGGTGTCACATGCCGAAGTCAGACCATAACCTACAGAGATGGCAGTAACATTTATAACCTGGGAATGGGAGTTAAGAAAACAAAGGGTGAAGGTGAGCATGTAAGACTCTCAGGCAGGGAGAGGGGCTAAAAGGAGAAGTGGGAGTCTGAAATCTCCTGTCCCTTTTTGCTGTATCCCTGTATCCCACCCCAGTGTCAGTGGGGGAGAAGTTTGTGCCCAGCCCTGGGAATGCTTACAGCGATGGCCAGCGTGACAGAGGCCAGCTCAACCTTGCCCAGGTGGCCACAGAATATGGAGCTAACGAGGTGTATCAGGAAGATCAGCAGCTGGATCAGGATCTAAGCACAGAGAAGAGGAGAGGCGAAGGTTAGCGACAGAGGTGAGCAAGGGTGGTTGTGCTGGGGGGAGTTTCTCCTCCCAGGTCCTTACCAGTGGCCCTGCCAGCAACAGCAGCTTCTTCACATCCTCCCAGAAGTTGTCCGGGACCAGGCGCTGAATCCAGTGGCGTTTCTTCTCGCAGCTCCCAGGTGTGGGATTGTCCTGGCCAGTGGCCATCGCCTCACTGAAGCCATTCTCCTCAGGCTGATTCTCCGGCTTCATGCTGCCATTCTCCTCGGGGATCTTCTCTGGCTTCATGCTGCAGCTCTGCCAGGGCAGTGGAACAACCCCTTCCTCCGCGCTCTGTTAAACCACGGTGGGGTGAGCAATGTGTAACCACGGCGGGGTGAACTTCAGCCGGGGCCGGATGATCCAACCCACTGTTCCCTGCCGCTGGTGGGAAGTGTGGGCAGTGGGGCAGGGCAGGGCATGGAGTTGGGGAGCCCAGTGAGGGTTCTGGCAGAGCAGTGGGCAGTGCAGAGGAGCCCTGCAAGGCACTTACTGCCTGCCCCGAGCCAGCAGAGGGGCTGAGCCATCCCAATGTGTCCTGCAAGCCCTCGTACCTCTCTCCTGCTTCACCACAGCTCTGCCGGCCAGTGGGCTGGAAGGTCGTGCTCCTCTCCCAGCAGCGGTGGAGGATTCCTGGGTCTGTGTGCGGTCTCTGGTGAGCTGCTGCCTGTCTCGGCCCCTCTCATCGCAGTGGCCAAGACAAGCCGGCCCCCTTGGCTCCAGCTGTTGGCCTGGCACAGCCCCACCGTGTCGGGTTTCGCTGGCACAGCTCCCCCAGGCCAAATAGAGTGTCCTTGGCCCACGGGTGGGAGACAGGCAGAGGGAGCTGCTGCTGCTGCTGCAGCTCAGACCTGCTCCTGCACCGAGCAGGAGGTGGGCTGGGGTAGCTCATGGGGCACAGCGAGACCTCCCACCCCAAACCCACTGGGACTCTGAGCAGGGCAGAGTCTGCCACCTCCTCCCACAGCTGGGCAGAGGCCATGGGGCTTGGGGATGGTGGAAGCTCGTTTCCATCACACCTTTTCATTCCCAGCCCACAGGTCACCAGCACCCCCAAACCAGGAGAGTTGTGGGGTGACAAGGAGGTGCTATTAATCTGCTTTACAAGGGATTTACCTCCAAAGGCCCAGCATGTGCCCCGTTGCAGTCACTGAGCTGCAGGTAAGAGCCTGGGATGGGGCTGGAGGGGACCCAGTGCTGAGGGCAGGCACTGATGGGGTGTTTGCATTATGACATATGGCAGTTCTTTGATGGTTCTGGAGGGTCATGCAACACAACCACCCTCTTCCATGGCACTCAACAACAGTGCAGAAAGCAACTGAGCAGCACAGATTCTGCTTTTGTACCCGAGGGGAGCAGAGTGATAACACTACAGAGAGCCAGCCCCAAATCTCAGGGCCAGAAGGCTGAGGCTCTGCCCTGTGCAAGCCTGACCCATGTCTTTCCTCTTCACAGCACAGTCATGCCAATGACCAGGGTCATGCACACACCACATTAAACAACCTAACATTTACTCAGAAAACTTTATTGTATCAAAACCCCATCTTAAAAAAGTGCAAAGAAGAGTTTCTTTAGGCCCTGTGCCTGCCCTGCCAGAGGGAGAGCAGGGCCAGGGGCCAGCACCCAACAGCAGCCAGACATCTTCCAGCAAAATCCACCTCGCTGTGCGCTGCCACAGCAGCTGCGAGTGGGCTCTGCCACGGCAAGATGTTGGCACAGGCTGGTGCATGAGGAAACGTGTCATTGGCAACAGGAGCCTCTGCCATTAGCAAATGATATGGACAAATGCCCCTAGGGAGCAGGACAGTGCAAAAGGCCCCTGTTTCCTTCCAGAATCAGCCCCAGGATACACTTCCACCTATCACAAGTGACATCCCAGTGCAATGCAAGAGAGGGACCAGCTCTCCAGCACTTTCTTTCCCAGGTGCCACATCCTCAGCCCCTTTAAGAACTCTTGAGTGTGGGATAAAACATCGTGAGTTAACCAGAAGCTGAGCAAAGAGGCTTTTAGTATAGAACCCAGGGGGAATTCCTTCCCTGCACCTTCCTCCCAGGACATCCCCACGTGCCCTCCTGCTCTGCACAGCTCCCCAGTGCCACTGGCTTAGCCACTGCCAGTGAGGAGCCGGACCAGGATGCCCACCAGCAGGACAGCGACAGCAGCAGCAGCAGCCAGCACACGGCGCAGGATCAGGGCCCTCCACGCCACAGCAGGAGGAGCAGGGACAACAACAGGCTCCTCGGGGGCGATGGGCTCCTGGTCAGGGTGCCTCTCGCCCACCGTGATGCTTTCAGGCAGGGCCACAGTGTCCGGGGCATCGGTGGCAACAGAGGTGTAATCTGTGTGACAGAGAGGCCAGGGCTGCAGGGAAGCTGAGCTGCCACCTCAGGGGCTCCCAGCCTGCTGCTACACAAGAGCCAGTGACAGAACTGGGGGTCCTTTCCCACAGCTTGGGACACTGGGATGTGCCACAGCAAAGTGGTAGCTGTCCCCAGGTGAGGCAGACGTGAGTTGGCAGCCCAGGCTCTTCCCTGGAGCAGTCAGAACAGTGACAGGGTGTCTTGTACCCCATTACTAAGTGCAAGAGAAGGGCCACCAGCCTGGGACCAGCACCAGGCACTGTGCCCTTTCCAGCCATCTGAAGCTGTAGGGCAGATGTGGCTGCCATGGCTGGGAAGGAAAGAAAGGGGTTGGGTGGAGAATTTGGGCTCCCACCCTGGTGTCAGGCCCGGTTACATACCCACAGAAGATGTTTTGTTAGCAGCTGTGCCATTGGAATTCACATCTTCCAGTTGTACTTTCATTCCAGCTCGGACCTGAGCCTAGAAACACAGGGAAGAGTTGCTCTTCTCAGGGCCAGGGTGTCCTGCCCAGCCCAGAAAATCCTCCTCTCTCCCAAGACAAGCACGCTCAGAACCAAATTGCTCCTCTGCTACAGGAGGGGGACAGATCTCCGTTCACTTCTGCCTCCTCCCAGAGGGCTGTTGCCTTGCACTGGGACAGGAACTCACGCAGCACCTTTCAAGAGCTACCAGAGAGAAGCACAGGTCTCACCTCCTCTGCAGCTTTCTTCCAGTCCATGCGGATGACAAAAGCCGAGAAGGAAAGGGCTTGCACAGAGACGCAAGTGATCATCCCAACCCACAGACCTGCAGCAATGGGAAGTTACTTCAGGGAGGGCTTGAGGAAAACTTGCCTTTTTCAGGTACTGCCAAAACGTTCAGGGACTTCAGTGGAGTCAGTCCCCAGGTCCAACCCAGTGTGAATGAGAGAGGAAACAGCTCCTGTGGGAGCTGGGAGCAAGCCTGGATTTACTGGGACATCTCAGCCCTCATTTAATGGAAGCAACTCCGTGCCTGCCCCAAACACATCACTGCAATCCAGCCCCACGGATCCAAAGGAAGATGTGGCCACGAGTTCCAGGGCTGAGCCTTTGCTCAGGACAGCTCACACAAAGCCAGGCAGAGGACACACGTACCCAACACCCCCATCTGGGCAGCAAACATGAGTGAGATGCCGATGGGCAGGCCGATGGTGTAATATCCCACAGCGTTGGCGATGGCACCCAGCTTCTGCTTGCCCGTGCCCCGCAGCACGCCCCCGCAGGTCGCCTGAGGAGAGTGGGCACAGGGATCCCTGTCAAGGTACCACCACGGGGGATCTGGGGCCTGGCACAGCCCTGGGAACAGGGGAACCCACAGCACCACCCTGCAGAGCCACATCCTGGTGCACACGGTGTGGGGCTCCTTGTTGCTCCAGCTGCTGATGCCAACAGGCACCACCAGCAGATCCCACAGAGCTTCTCACGCTGCCCAGGTCCCTCTCCCCAGCACGTGACTGGAGGAAACAGGCCAAAATTACTATCTAACGAGTTTATGAACATTGCCAGTATGCTGGCAGCACACAACATCTCTGAACACCCAGCTGCTCACTGGTGTTGCTTTGATAAGCCAGGAAAAAGCTGGAGCTCTTCCAGGGAAAAAGAGGAGTTAAAACTGGGTTTACAGCAATGCCAAGGGACAACTACAAGCACAGGGGACACAGAGATGCTAGAGGTACCACAAGCAGCTGTTTTGACAGCTTATCAGTTGGCTTCTCTGCATTCAATTTAACAGGTCAAGAGGCAGCTTTGCACCCTCCATGGCACCCTAATCTGCAGAGAGGAATCACTCCACATGCTGGAATACTCACTGCTGTTGCATCAAACAAGTGGAACGGAGCAAAGATGAGCATCACTTTGGACACCAAGGTAACAATCTCCCTGTTGGGAAGACACATATACTGATCAGGGGGAGCAGCACCAGCTGGTCCCAAGGGACTCTGGTTCCCACACATCTCCCTCAGCCAGCTGCAAAGCCTGATCCCAGTTCCCTGATCCCAGCCTGCTACCATGGTAGTGTCCCTGGGTCAGGAGCATCTGTGCTGCCCAGTGACACCAGGCAACAGGGAGGAACCTTTGGGGAACATGTTTTCCAGATGGGAATTTATGAACCCTTATCTGTCAGCAGCCTCTGGGATATAAACACCACCCCCCAGGAAGGTAATAATACTCAGAAGAAAGCTGTTAACGCACTTGTCATTGGTGAAGATGTATCCCACCACATCCCTTAGGCTTCCCAGTAACGTTGCAACCAGCACAGCAAAAACTCCTGAAAGAAAAAGAAATAGTCAAATTCAAGGGCAGCACCTCCTGCTCCTGACCCAGGCCCAGACCTCAAGAGCTTCTTGTGACAGGGATTGGACTTGGCTGACCTCCAGGTGATACTGCAGCAGAGGACAAGTCTGTTTGCCTTATGCTCTCCCCAAATACTCCCTCTACCTTATGGAGGGGGAGGACAGAATGCCAAATTGTATTTTTAACTATCAGAGCCTTTGCACCAGGCTTGTAACAGAAAGGAGGAGTCAGGGTCTTTTGCCTTGGCTGAAGGGTCCAAACAAGTGGGTTTGGGTGCTTATGGGGGTCCCCAGCCCTGTGGGAACTGAACCCTTTGCTGACCATTGCCCTTTACTCTGCCCTGCAGGACCTGGGCTCACCTGTGCAGAGCAGTGCAGTGATGCAGGAGGTCTTGGCTTGCACCACATCCCCCGACCCCAAGGCATTGCCCACTCTGACACTCACAGCCACGCTGATGGCCAGAGGCACCTGAGGAGCACGAGACAAGAGGAGGTCAGTGGCAGCACAGTCTGCAGTGACAACAGAGCCTGCAGCAACTTTCTTCTTCCCCAGTGGAGAATTTGGGACAAACCAGCGTGGCTGCAGTAAAGGGATTTTCCACCTGCAGCACACCCTGGATGTGCAGCTGCACAGCAGGTCTGAGAGGCATCACCTGCCTGGTACTGACCCCTGCTTCCCACCTCAGCTTTGAGCCACAGGGCCACTGTTTGGGGGCTGCTCCCAGGCTGTTTGGGGTTTCACACACCCAGCCCTTACCATGTAGGCAGCACAGGCGAGCTCGTAGATGATAGACTGTGCACCCAGCTCCACCACACTGAGCAGCCCTGGAAAAGAATCATCACCTCCTTCATTTGCTGACAAGGAGGCAGCAACTACAGGGTTTCCACTGAACAGATGGAAACACCTGCAGTGTCCTCCAGACCCAGCCCTTAGGGTGAGGAGGCTGCTGGCAGGAGGAGCTCTGGGGACACACTCAAGAAGCAGCCACAGCTGGAAGGTGATCTGTTGAACCAGAGGAAAAAGAGGATTTGGACTCACCAGCCAAGAAGCTCCCGATCTCAAAGGTCCACCACTCAATACACATCATGATCATGCCAGGCACTGCCAGCCAGATGAAGGAGCCCCAGTCCAGAAGGCAGTCCCTGCTCCAGCCTGCAATGAGGAGGTAAAGCAAAATGAACACAGGTTCTCCTTCTCTGCCCCCAAAGGGGAACCATATGCTTTTCTGGACACTCTCTGTGGACAATCACCAGGGCAGCTCACAGGACAGCCCCTAGCACTGCTGCTGTGCCACGCTGCATTCCTGAGACAGGATGTTCAACAAGAATGTGTTTGGAGCTACAGCAAAGGCCTTGAGGACATGGCCACAGCACCTTCCCACTGTGAGGGGAAGACAATCCTTTGTCAGGGGCTGGTGACAATGCCAATTTCCCAGGGCCAGACAGTGGTATTCTGAAGGATTAAGCTATAACAGTACCTCCCCAGGTCTTCACATGGATCTTCTTCCACCACATGTAAAGGAAGAGGAGAATGACCTGGGTGTACTGAGAAACAGTGTTAGCCCAAGCAGAGCCCCTGCAGAAGGAGACAAGCAGGTTACAAGTGACATCCATCCCAGTCTCCTCAGCTACAGCAGGAGAGACCCTCTGGCACCCACACAAGCCTTGCTGCAGATATAGGGCAGATCCCTCCAGTCTCATCTTTGCAGGCTGGTCGTCTGGGGGCAGAGGGTGGCAGAACTGGGCACCCAGGACACCCCCCAACCCTGAGCACCCAGGGAGAGACCGATCACCCTTGCTCACACTTACACCATGCCCAGCTTCAGTGCATAGAGGAAGAAGGCATTCATGGCCACATTGAGGATGTTGGCTGCAATCCCGGTCAACACCTGAGGCATAATGATCTCCTGGAAGCCAAGGAGAGACTTTGGAGTTTGCTTCCTCAATGCTGTCCAAGCCCCATCCAGTGAACACAAGGGAGACCTTCAGCAATGCCCAAGGAGGAAGCCAAGAAGGCAGCTCCTGTTCCAGGTAAGGCTGAGCTGTGTTAGACATGCAGAAGGTGACATGCAGGGCTTAGGAGCTGGTGCAATCCATAAAACACAGTTGGGAAGGAGCAACAGGGAAATGGAGCCAGCTAAAGGTGGTTCCTATGAGCTCTCCCAGGGCCAGCTGGGGGGCTGTGCATCACACATTCCTCAGCCCAGTTCTCCCAAGAACACAATGAACTTAGAACCCCAACTTCAGCCCTGTTCCTGGGAATACCTTTAATCTATGGCCAGAACTGGCTAGTTATACAATACCTGACTTAGTAAATATCTTGTCAGCAGCTGGTACAGAAACGCCGCCTGCAAGAGACAGGATTCAGCTCATCATCAGACTGTGGTTCAATAACCACTGAACACGGACACATCAGTCCCCTCACCACCTTCCTGGGGTGCCCCAGCCAGCACCTGCCTGACACCCTGTTCCTGTGCTCTGGCTGAAGTGTGGCACCTGCCAGCACTGCACCCAAAACCAAGAGCTACAGAGGGCACCTCCTATTCCCACTGGGAAGAAAGATCAATCTCCAAATGGGACATCTTCTATGCTTCCTCACCAGCGTGAGAAAGCTTGGAAGAAAGGATAAACTTACAGACCCTTATCCCATAGGGGATATCCCACTTCTGCCTTAGAGAAGTCAGAGTAACCAGCCAGAGCCCAGCAGCTGTGTGAACAGCAAGCTCTTGGAGCTTTATCTTGGAGCTGAGAGTGAGCCTGAAGGCCCTGGTTCCAATGTCCCTCACAGCTTATGTGGCCATAGCAAAGCCTTTGCACAGGAAGATGAGAGAGCCCACGTTTGCTGGTCCAGCAGCTGCTGGCCAATACACATCCATTAAGGCACAAGGTCAAGGGGCACACTGTAAAACCCCAAACCTGCCCTGTGAGCCACACAGCAAAGGCTCTCCCTCCTTTCCTTCATGTTACTAAGGGATACAGAGCTTCTAAGAGCTTTAGCAGAGACTTACAGGAAGTGCTGGAATGAAGATCATCACGTAGACCTGAGTTAACCTGGAAGAGAGAGTTGTTTCCCCAGTTAATAATACAGCAAAGCAAGAGCCAAGCCAAACAGTGCTGTCCTCAAGCTCTGGATAGGCTTGATTTCAACACTGCATAGCAACCCACCCACAGCCAAAAGCCCAGTCCAGAAGGGCTGGATCTCACCCCTGACCTGGAGACCTTGGGGTCCTGTCGGATGAGCAGGAGGATTTGCTCAGTGTTGATGAAGAGTGCCCAGCAAGGGAAGCAGCACAGCAGCAGGATGAGGATGCCCCGCTGCAGGATGGTGCCCACCTGCTTCAGGTTCTTGCTGCCGTATGTCTGAGCGAGGAGAAAGGATCAAGGTGGGGGTCAGAGGGAGCCAAAGGGTCTGGGCAAACCCTTAGGGCAACAACAGGCTGATTCAGTGCATTTCCCACACCCTGCAGCAGCAAGTGCCAGGCTGGTTGGGTTTCACTGGCCTTCAGGTGGATTGCACATCCCCTTGCTACTCAAAAGGACCAAGGGCTCCTTGGGGGAGCTGCAAGGAGGGAGCAGGCTCCAGCCAGGGTGTCTATAGCCCTGTTCCATCTGGAAAGTGCCACCCCCCTGCCCTTTGTGCCCAGATCACACTGCACAGGAGGCAAGACAGCACCAGGAAAACCCCATCATGCACAGAAAAGGGGGAGGTGCTACTGACCTGGGTCATCAGTGTGTCACATGCTGAGGCTAAACCAGAACCAATGGAGATGCCTGTCACGTTGATAACCTGAAGGAGAGACAGGGAACCTGGCCCAGAGCACTTTGTCCCTCCCAGCTGGGTGGGTAGTTCTGCTACAAGTTTTTGGGAAGTTTCCAGCTCTCTTCTATTTCTCAGAATATCAAATCTGGTTAATAAAATAGCCTCTTCTCCCCTCTGGTGGGGGAAAGGATCCTCTAGGAAAGGGTGAGTATCTAAAGGACCACAAAGAGTGCTGCTCCCAGCCACATGCTCAGCTCTGGTGGGTTCAGAGAGCTGGTCAGAGGCTCCAGCTCCCTGCCCAGGTGCTGGCCTTGCACTGGCACAGGCACTGACTGCTCAGCTCCCCTCTCATATCTGTGCTCAGGGCAAAAGAAAGAACAGTGTGCTGGATCAAACATCAGGCTGTGCTGATGCACAGGGCCCCCACATATACATTCCTATAGGTTTGGTTTGGGGGTTTTTCTTCTTCCTTTTTTTTTTTTTTTTGGTAATACCTAATTTGCATGTTTTAAATCCGGGGGGAATTGCAGTAATACGTACGGACACAGCCAGCGTCACAGCACCCAGCTCAGCTTTCCCCAGGCGGCCACAGAAGATGGAGCTGACCACGCTGATCAGGAACCCCAGCAGCTGGGCAAAGAACTAGGATGAGAGGAGAAGAAAATGGTGAGACGGGGACCCCTTAGGGCTTGTGGAACACCACCCCTCCCCAAGGAGTCGGACTATGAACAGTCAGGTTTCCTGGTGTTTCTGTCTATGCCTCAAGAACAGGGCTCTGCTGTCCTGGGAATCTGTCCCTGCTTGCCAACTGGGAACTTGCCCCTGCTGGGGCAGGGCAGGCAGCTCCTGGACTCACCCAGGCTCTCAGTGGCTTTGTCTTTCAAAGCAAACATCTACCTGCCCGGTGGTATTTTGGTGTTGCACAGCCAATCTGGCAGATGACCTCATTTACATGAGGCTTAAGGGCTTCACTAGAAATCCTCTTTCCCAGGATGAAGGTTGCATAGAGAGGAAAAATAAAACATCCCTATGTTTTTCACATTTGTGTGCATCTGTGGAAAACTATCCTCCAAAACCACAACATCCTCTCCTCCTGGAGAGATACCAAGGCCAGTCTGCGTGTTCCTCTCCAAGGCCTGCAGCAAAGTGTAATGATGTTGCCGCACAGATTGCACTCCAAACCTCATTTTCCCTTGGCAAAAGGACATCCCCTCTACAGGTATCCAGGGGCACAGAGTCGTGGCACAACTCAAACCAGGGGGTAGGGGTTAGACGTTTATACCCACTGAGGGGTGGGTACAGCTGGAAACCATGCCCAGGGTCTGCTCATGCTCCTTCCCACCCCACAGCTGGCAAGCCAAGAGCCAGCTGCTGGAGAACCAGCTCTGTGGGGTCAAAGGAGGAGCAGAACAAACCCTTCTCCTCTGCAGATGCCCCACCACTGCCTGCAGGTGCAGTCCTGCTGCCAGGCCTGGGCATGTTCGACTTGCTGCTGTGAGTAATCCCCACAGGAGGGGTCTGGTCTGTACCTCCACCATCATCCCAGCACAGGGTTTGACATGAAAGGATCATTAACTGATGGCAGCTGCAGGTTTAGCTTTGAGGTTGTCTGTGCACATGGAGGAGCAGGCTGTGCTGCTGGTGGGACAGTGGAGGGGACTGAGGGGGCTCGATGCATTCAGCTACAGAAACTGAAACTAGGCTATACTTCCTCTGCTGACCGACCACAGCAAGCCAGTGCTTTGATGTCAGGGAGGGTGTCTGAGAAGTTTAACAGTTGGCAGTTATTTACCAGATAAAGCAGAAGATTGAAAGCACAGAACTTCACGCACAACTGATTGATTAAGACCGGGACTGTGGTGCATGTTTCCCTTCGCGGAAGCCTCTGCAAAATGTGCCCAGCACTGTCCGTGCCGACTGCCAAGGTGTGCATCTCCCTCCAGACAAAGGGCAGTCCCAGCCCGGGGAGGATTTCAGGACAGCAGCTCATAAGGTACCTTTGCACCCAGAAGGTGGCTTGGTCGAGGAGCTGGCACTAAGCAAAGCGCCTCGCTTGTCACCCAGGGGTAATGTGGCGGTGCCGGGGCTGCAGCCTGGCTTCACAGAGCAGTTTAGCGGGTTATCCACCCCTCCCACCCCGAGCCCACCGCCCCTCTCCCCCAGCCGTATGGCAGGGACCACACTGGGCAGCTGCAGGAGCTCCTGGGGCGAAGAATAAGCATCTGGGGGCCAACCAAGGCGTGAGGGGTGGCGGGTTAACCCTGGCTGTGCCCGCATCAGCTGCGGCGGGACCGCGCCGGCGGGCGGGGGGTCCGTCCATCCCCGGTGGCGGAGCCGTGGCCGGGGGCTGACCGCAGCCGTGGCCGGGGGCTGACCGCAGCCGAAGCATGGCCGGGCAGGGCTCCGAGGCCAGCGGGGACCGAGGTCCCTCCGCTCCGCATCCCGGTGACCCCTGCCCGGCTCCGGGTGGCCGAGCCCCGCCGCGACCCCCGGCCCGGGAGGGCGTCCCCGCTCTCCCCGGGGTGTCCCCAGGGTGTCCCCCGTGTCCCTCCCCGTCCAACCCCGGCTCTCACCACGGGCCCCGCCAGCCGGGCCAGCTCGCAGCACTCCCGCCGGGCTCCCGCGGGCAGGAGGTGCCGGGCGCCCCGCAGGGACCGCTCCGCCGCCCCCTTCGCCATGGACCGACCGCGGGGACCGCCCGCCCCGACGGCCACACCGCCTTATGGGCACGGCCGGGGCCGCCTCCCGGCGCCGCGGGGCTGTGGGCGGTGCGGAGCGGGGCGGCGAGGGTTGGCACGGCACGGCACGGCACGGCAGGGCAGGGCATGGCAGGGCAGGGCAGGGTGGTATCCACACTCAGGCTCGGGGCTGGGACGCTCCCCCGAGCCGCAGTGGGACCCCCAGCGCCGCGCTCTGCCCACGTGTGCGGGGATGGGGACTCGCCACGCACACGTGTTGGGGGTTTTGGGGCGCTGGGGACACTGCCATGCGGGAGACACGGGCTGCGACCCCTTGTTTGTGTTAGCGAGGGGTTTGGGGACCTGCTGTTCAGGGAGCAGGGGACCGCCCTGCTTGTTCATAGACCTCTGCAGCTCTCCTGCCATCAGCTGTGCGATGGGAACCTCCAGAGGAGCCTCACACGTGCTGAGCAGGGGTTCACCAGAGGTCCAGAGACCCCCAGGTGCTGGTTATGGACTGGGCACCTCCTTGTGGGGCCCTGGCTTAGGACCCCCATACGTACTGGCTGTGAGTTCCGACAGAGGGGTCTGTCAAAGGCAGGGACATCTGAACACATGCCCCTGGGCCAAAGGAACGTCCCCTCTGCCAGGCACACCATGGTAACACTGGTGGGCAGCTGGCTCTGGGCAGCCTCCCCCTTTCCTCCATCCATCCACCCGTACCCCATGAGTGGGGTGACCTGGGACTGCCTCCCCATCCAGGGATTCCCACCCAGTGGTGCAGCTGGCAGGATGCAGAGATTGGAACAGCAGGGCTGGGGTGCCCGTGGCTTGTGTTTGCCCAGTACCTGCCAAGAAGAGGTTTTGGTTTGGGTAGGAGCTTAGGTTGTTACAGGAGTGAAATTCTACCTAAGTGAAGGTGCTTGTAACTAAGTAGCTGTAACCAAATCTTTTGCTAATGCACGGAAAATTACAGTGGAAAGTGTGACTCGGTTTTCCAGCTGTTTAAATGCTGCCCTGCTGCCTTATAGCTGTGCTGTCACCACCCAGAAATGTGAAGTCTAGTTAATGTTTCACTTTTCCCCTTGTTCCTTCAGATAAGATGTGACATCATGAAAAATTGTATAGTAGTAGTGGTGAGCTGTAGTCACAGTCATTCTGATTTTATGTGCCATGATGAAATCAAGGTATTTCAGGACAAAAGGGTGCTCCTCTCCATGATCCTTCCTTCCTTCCCCTGTGGCCAGCAGATCAGTGGGTGCTGAGGGTGTGTGCCAGAGCCTGTGCAGCCTGTGGGATGGTGCTGCAGGGGCAGCTATGAGGAAACAGAAGTAGTTATCAGCAAACAGTGTGTCCTGGGCTGGTGGTGTGACTGTCACCAGCCTGGCTGTGAGATGGCCAGGGGGGTCCTGAGGTGCTGTTATCTCCTGTGGAGACAGAGGGGAAATGATAAGACTCAGATGGTGCCATTCATGCTCCCTCAACAAGCAGTGCAAGTGTGAGTCCCTTTGAAGTTTACTGGTGACCCTGCTGAGATCAATACCCTGGGCAGGCAAAGAGTGGGGAGAGAATCAGGCAGAGACCTGGGGAAAAGGACCATCAAAATAAAAAGTCATGGCTTTTGAGGCTCAGGGGAGAAATGTTCCCTCCCAGCCCCAGGAGCTGGGTCCTGGACTAGCCCCCAGAGAGTCAAACACATATAGAGGGGCTGTGATTGAAATCCCTCTCCATGTGTTTTGCCGCTGCTGTTTGAAACCAAGTCTATTTGCTTTCAGAAGTGCTTTTTTTTATTTCCATGGTGACATATGAACCCCAGCCTTGCTGGGAAGCAGCAGAACGGGCTCCCCAGGACCTGTTCTGATGTGCCCTGAGGCCACCCCCATCACTGGCAGCACAGACCTGGTGCTGCCTCAGCCTCCCCCCTCTCAGATAGGCCTGTGAGCTGCCAAGGGGGATGTGGATCTGTGCAAACTGTGAGGCTGAGCCCTGCCCTGGCACTGGATGCCCCCACATTCGTCCCTTCCCTTTCTGTGATGGGGACAAGGAACCCTCAAGCTGCCCGATGGGATTCAGCAGGGCTGATTTGCTGTAGTCCCCAGATGATGAAGAGGGTCAAAGGTACCACGAGCTGCTCTCAGCAATCTGGATATTAACAGGGTTGCGACACCAGTTGGAAGAATTTGAAGGGTCAAATTCCACCCGAGTGTAACATCGTTGGACTCGGTCGTTTTCAGACCTCCAGCAAATCTGGAGCAGCATTTTGGAAGGGTGATACCTTAACACAGACCTGTTTAAAGGAGTTAATGTGTGACTGGCCCCAAACCAGCTGGAGCAGGCAGATGGCTTGCCCTGCTGGAGCTGGTTCTGGCAGCTGGGACCCTGTGCAGTTCTCAGCAATGCTGATGTGAATCCAGTAGAAAGCAGCTGAGAGGAGAAGGATTGCAGTTGGCTTGCATCATCTGCAGGGCAGGATTAGCCCTCTTTTTCCTGCAGATTCCCAGAAGAATGGCTACCCTGGGCTTGTATGTCCATATTCTGAAATGCAGCCAACATCCTTCAACTAAAATAAACACCACAAATGTACCATGTCTGGAACCATCACGATTAAGAGCTACCAAATAAGTAAAAAGGCAGGACACAATGGATTTATGTCAAACACTCAACTGCTGAACTGTTTGAAGTGTGTCCCTTTCCTTTAAGAGACCCTACTGCTGGCTGATGTCCAGTTACCACGGAAAATCCGCTCCCCTCTGTGCAATGTGGAGTTCAGGATACAGCTAAATTAAACACTTTTGCAATGAAATTAGTTTTTATTTAAGTGTCACACTAGAGGATCAGATGATCAGAGCCATCAGTGGATACAGCACATGGATTTGGGGCTTGTCAACATAGAGAACAAGGCAGAATAGTCGTCTTAAATAGCTCTCCTTGTGTGATAATCTGTGTGCAAAGGAAGTTACTGCATTCTGGAGGAGTAGCTGCATTAGCAAAACATGCTAATGACCTAAACTAACTATAGTGACCCTTCCTGCAGTAAGGGTGGCCTCTCTGCTGGGTACACAGGATGGTTTTCCTGTTTAATCCCACATAAGGGTTCTCAAGTCTATCCTGATGATTGATGTGGCTTCCTTGGACTCAGGGAATCAGTGTTTCACTGCTGCCTGCATCTCCAAAGCACAATTAATATTCAATACTGTCAAAAAATGTACTTTTAAAAAACATAATGTCTCATAATGTTTTAAATGGTGCTGGCTGGTGATGCAGCTGCTGGACTGAAGTGGTTACAGGGCCTGCACTTCCATGGAAAGGTTGAACCCAGGAGTGGGCAGTTCTCAGCAGTCTCTAGTCATTCTGGGTGTTCTTACTGGCCATAACCACTACTTTTTGGCACGGCCAGGCACATAAACAGGACTGTTTGCACCATTATGTGTCCCAGCTTCCTAGAACTGACATACCTGTGCAAGAAGGGTTAGAGAGAAGCTCAAAACCAGTGTTTACAGTGGATGGAATGTGTCAAAAAGGCAGTCTTCCCTATAAAATCAAAGCAAGAAGTGTAGCATCTCTCTGGCACCCAATGGCCTCACAGGGCCTGTGTGCCTCTGCACAGCTGCACATCTACTGCTGTGTTGCTCTCCCCTGTGGGAAACAGAGCTTTTCTTTGATAGCTTCTTTTACACTGCGGCTTTAGGGTAGCTCAGCTGTTCCAACACAGCCCTGAGCGTACCTTTCTTTTCTGCTTTTTGCTGCCATGATTGATTTGCTCGAGCTGATGAGTGTACATCCCCCAGCTCGGTGTCATCAGCGTTGGGCAGCAGCCACAAAGCCTGATGAACTTGGAATCACAGAACCATTTAGGTTGGAAAAGCCCTCTAAGAGCGAGTCCAACCATTAACCCAGCACTGCCATGTGTGCCACATCCATGTGGCTTTTGAACACTTCCAGGGGTGGCGACTCCACCACTGCCTTGGCCAGCCTGTTCCAGGGCTGGACAACCCTTTTGGTGGAGAATTTTTCCCAGGTACCCAACCTACACCTCTTGGGGACATTTCCTCTCGTGCTATCACTTGTTACCTGGGAGAAGAGACTGCTCCCCACCTGGCTACAGTCTCTTCCCAGGTAGTTGTATAGCATGATAAAGTTGCCCTGAACCACCTTTCCTCCAGGCTGAGCCCCCTCCAGCTGCCTCCCTTGTCCCTCCCCTGTCCCTCCCCGGTCCCCACGCTATTCGTGCTCGGTGTCCCCGGCAGGTGGCACTGGAGCCCCGCAGGTCCCTCCAGGCGCTCCCGCAGCACCGGGAGCAGCAGCGAGGACGGGAGGGGACGCGGCGGGGGATGCGGGTCCCCTTTTCCAGCGGTTCTTGTGTCCGGGCTCAGCGCTTTGACCCTGCCTCATTCCGTCAGTATTTGTATTTTTCAGTGAAAAGACCCTAACAAACACCGGGTGTTCGTTTAAAAAATGCAGGGAAATCACAGTATTTGCCAAATGCGTGTCAAATGCATGCCAAATATTTGGCAAATACTTTGGAGAAATGTTTGCTAAGTAGTGAAAAATGCAATATATACTAGTCAAAGGGGATGCAATATAAATAAACAGTACTTAGAAAAAATAATAGGAGTTAGAAAAATGCAGATGGACACTGGCTCTAGATAGACAAGAAACTGCTTATTAAAAGGCCCAGGATGTTGTCCTGACTCTCGAATTCCAGTGTCTCAAGTTGGTTCTCAAACAGGCATCCTGAATGCATGATTGTGCTGTGGAACCAGCGCCTGGGCAGACACCCACCCACCGCGGTGCAGTCTCAGTTCAGTCTCACCTCACCTTGTGATATTGTTCAGTGATAACAGCTGTTTCCTCATTTTGTATCATTGTTCTTTAAGAGAGAGAAATGCTTTTCACTTGTTCTGTGTTCCAGAGCATCTTCCTCCTGCTTTGTTTACTAATGATGGGGCCAGACATATTAACTGCAGCCATAAATATTATTTTTACAACAGAATATTTATCTTGCCGCATGGGTTGATCGAGTTCAGGGCTGCAGACTTAAAAAACAGCTTCCCTGCCCTGAAGAGCCCAGATACTTAATTAAGGCAGATAAAGCAGGATAAATAAAAACAAGACAAAACTCCTCTTGCTTTGAACCACCTCTGGGGAGCAGGTCTTGGCAAAAGAAAAGAGAGATTGTAAAGCTGTAATAATAATAATAATGATAATTAATTGTATTTATAAAGCATCCCCTAATGGCCCTGGATGCTACACAACGATTTTAAATACAATTGAAAACAGCAACCATTACGAGAAACCAAATAATGAAGGGCTGTAAAAACAAAGGTGTTTTTTACAGTAGATAGTAAGGTTTAAGTGTGCTGGTTTGGGGCTCTCCTGCAGCACGGACACACGGATGTCAGCTGGAAGCAGCTGAGGATCCTGCAGTGAATTCTGTGGGCTTGCAGATTACAGACTTTGACTGCAAACAGCAAATACATTTTACAGCCTGGTTTGCATGTCACCGTCTCTGCTTTATTTCCTTTCTGTACCCCAGACAGACAGACCGTGTAACTCAGTGCAGCCCAATTTACGTTTACACTTCTGGATTGGCCTTCAGGTTTTTCTGCCCTCATTTATTTGTTAGGGGTAAACACGTATTTACGTTAGATTTTGGAAACAAAGAAGGGAAGGGAAACACTTGTTCTATGGGCTTTGGGAAGGCTGGTCACACCCTCATGGGCACATGGGGCCAGTGGGATGTCACAGAATGGTTTGGGTTGGAAGGGACCTTATAGACCATCTTGTTCCACTGTTTTACCATGGGCTGGGACACCTTCCACTAGACCAGGTTATCCAGAGCCACATCCAGCCCGGCCTTCCCTTCCAGGGATGGGGCATCCACAGCTGCTCTGGGCAACCTGTGCCAGGGCCTGCCCACCCGCACAGGGCAGAACATCTCCCGCATATCCAATGTACCCCTGCCCTCTGTCAGTGGGAAGCCACTCTGCATTGTCCTGTCACTCCAAGCCCTTCTCCAAGACGGTCTCCATCTCTCTTGGAGCCGCTTTAGGTGCTGGGAGCAGAGCTGGAAGCCGGGCCGGGAGCGGGGGTGGAAGCAGTGCAGGGAGGACCCGCAGCGGTGCGGGATCCGTGAGGGGGGGCCCGTCCGGTCCGGTGCGGGGCGGTCCTGTCCGGTGCGGGGCGGTCCAGAAGCGGTACAGGACCGGTACAGGAGCGGTGCTGAGGGGCCGGTGCGTGGCGGTACAGGAGAGGTAAAGGAGCGGTCCGGGGCGGTGCGGGGCGGAGGGTCCGGTCCGGTCCGGTTCTGTCCGGTACAGGACCGGTCCGGGAGCGGTGCGGTGCGGTGGGTCCCGTGCGGTGGGTCCGGTGCGGGGCGGTTCTGTCCGGTCCAGGAGCGGTCCGGTGGGTCCGGTGCAGGGCGGTGGGTCCGGCCCGGTGCGGTGCTGTCCGGTCCAGGAGCGGTCCGGGAGCGGTGCGGTACAGGACAGGTACAAAAGCGGTCCGGTGCGGGGCGGCGCTGCCCGGGGCGGGCGCGGGGGCGGGCGCGGGTCGGCGCGGCGCGGCAGCGCCCCCTGGCGGTGCGGGGCGGTGCGGGGCGTGCGGGGCGGAGCGCGGAGCGGCAGCGGGATCGGGATCGGGATCGGGATCGGGAGCGGAGCGGGATGGCGGGCGCGCTCACCGACGTGCTGGGAGAGGTGCTGGTGTCGGCGGACGGCGAGGAGGTGTCGGTGTCGGCGCTGGCCGCCCGCGGCGTGTCCCTGGTGGGGCTGTACTTCGGGTGCAGCCTCGGCGGCCCCTGCGCGCAGCTCGGCGCCAGCCTGGCCGCCTTCTACGGGCGCTTCAGGGGCGAGGCGGCGGCGGGCGGCGGGCAGCGCCTGGAGATCGTGTTCGTGTCGGCAGAGCAGGAGCAGCAGCAGTGGCAGGAGGCGGTGCGGGCCATGCCCTGGCTGGCGCTGCCCTTCGCCGACAAGCACCGCAAGGTGAGCCCCGCGCACGGGCTTTGTCTGGGGGGGCGCCTGCCAGAAAGTCCCCCCGCTGTGGGGTGTGGGGTCCTGCGGGGCCGGGGGGGCTCCGTCCTGTGAGGGTACTGGTATGGGTATGGGTATCGATACGGGGATGGGGACGGGTATAGGTATGGGGTACGGGTATAGGTACGGGGTACGGGTATAGGTATGGGGTATACGTATGGGGTACGGGTATGGGGGGTATGGGTGTGGGGTATGGGTATGGGGTACGGGTATGGGGCACGGGTATGGGTATAGGTACGGGTATGGGTATGGGTATAGTACGGGTATAGGTATGGGGTACGGGTATAGGTATGGGGTATGGGTATGGGTATAGGTACGGATTTAGGTACGGGTACGGATATGGGTATGCCCTGTCTGTGGGTCGTGGGTTATGGGGCCGGCCGGCCCCGCTCGGCCCCGACGGGTCCCGCAGGGCAGTGCGGGGAGCGGCCCCTCCGAGAGCCCCACACGGGGTGCGGGGAGAGCAGAGCTCGGCGTGGGCAGGGCATGCGGTGCCCGTGGGCTCCTGCGTGGGTCCGGGCACGGGAAGGGGCCGTGGCCCCCACCAGCCCATGGTGGGTTTGAAGTGGGTAAGCCTGGCTCAGCCGGGAGCTGCTGCTGGCTTGTGTGGGAATGGGGCTGGTTACTCTCCTCTAGCACCCGGTGTGTTCAGATACTCTGCAAGTTACAGCCTCTCGACTGGAGGGTTTAATCAGAGAGGCAGATAATGGGCAAGGAAAGCGCTGTGAGACCCCAGGCGGGGCAGGCTGTGAGAGGCAGGAAGGCACAGGCTGAGCCTCCAGTTCCCAACAGGCTCGCTAGGTTTGTAGTTAAAAAGAAAAAAAAGAAAAGAAAGCCCTCTTTACAAATCTAATCTCTGGAAGCAATTGAGTAAGAATTAAAAAGGTGGTGCCCCACAGTGCCATTTCTAAGCACCTTTCTGGCGAGTGGCTGTGGCAGCAGCAGGCAGGCTTGGCCAAGTTTGGCTTTGGCATGTTCTGCATTTCAGCAGGGCTGGGATAACGTGGGTACCTGCGGGGTCAGGGGCTGCTGGACCCCCTCAGGCATCCCCTGTGTCTGGGTGCTGCAAGGCTGGGTTGGGATGAGGGGCCACTTCTTCCCAAATGAGTCCCTGGACCCCACTCTGCCAGCACTTTGTGCTGTTCCTCCAGCAGAGGAGGCATTTAAGGAAAAGTTGGCTGTGGTCTGGCAGCGCCGAGTGATGTTCCTGCTGCTGAACCTGGATTTGGCTTTGTTGGCTGCAGCTTTTTGTCACTAAACCCCCAGTTCTTTAGAAGCTCTCACTGTTTAATGCCGTGCACCTGGATGGTGATGCTGCTGAAGGGCCCCAGTTTGCCCCTTTGAAGTCCAGACACTTCGAACTGGGAGCTTGCCTGAGTGGTTGGGGTCTGAGATCAGTTTCACTGATCAGAGGAGCTGCAACAGAAGCTTCATCTTTCAGAGAAATTACAGTTTAATTCAGGTTTCTTTAAAACCAAACCCTCTTCCTACAGGGACATGAAAAGGCTGTGGTTCCAATTAGTAACTTCCCATTTCCCTACTGAACATTTTAGATTATTTAGATGGTGGGACTTTTTCTTGCTGTATTTGCTTTAAAAATTCCACCATGACATAGTTAAATGGTTGGGAAATCATAGAAGTGGAAGGTGGCATTAATTTTACATGCTGGCCAATGCTTCCATCTATTAGATTGCAAGAAAACATGAAATAAAAAGATTATGGGGTCTTAAACTCTTATTCCAAGAAGCCCTGAGTTAAATTCAGGATTATTTTTGTGTGGAGTGTAAAGTAATTGAAGCTCGTGCTGTATATTTTCAAAACTAAGCAGATGTGATGTGGCTTTGGAGGAAGCTTAATCTACGGATAACAGAGAACCTATTTGTAAGTTGTAAGGGCAATTATGTCAGGATATCAGATTTCTAAACAGGAGATTTATAACCTGCAGCTCAGGCAGTTAGAAGTTTCCTTGTATAATAGGCTGATTTTTTAAATAGTCGGGTTAATGACCTGACTCTCCAGAAAAGCACAAACTTTCTATTTTTCAAAAACATGCCAGGGAGAGCTGGGGATGTCGAGCATATGTTCAGTACCTCACGGGCTTAATTTGTTTAAAAACAAAAGCATTAGAGGAATGTAGGCAGTGCTTTTGAGTTATGGTTCCTTTGCACTAAGGGATACTCCTAAACCCCAGTGAATTATATAGATTTATGGGAAGAAGGGGATATTATAGATGCAGAGTAGAGAGAGTGAGAGAAGTGGAAACAGAGAGAGCTCAGCTCCCTGAGCCTGCGTTCCCCCATCCTTGGAGGTTACAGGGCTTGGCTGGGGGAAACTCTGCCCAGCAGGGTCTCGTGTGGGTGATGCCAGAACTCAAAGACCTCCAGAAGTCCCTTCCAGCCAACACTTCCCATTGTGGGTTGGTTACTTTATCTACTGAGGTAGTGAAAGCTTTGAGGAAAGATGATGGCTTCCTGTCCTGTATTGGCTGTAGCTTCACTTTTGTTGCTCAGAATTACTGAAAAGTGTGACTGCTTGTCATTGTGCACATTCTCTCTCTGGCGTACTCTGAATTTTTCTACGTTTCTCCTGCGTCCAAACCCCAGGCATCAAACGCTGGTAGATCTTAACAACCAGGCTCCTTTCTGGGTTTGCAGTAAAATTCCCACAGTCCTAAAAGTAAATTAGCATCTTACTCTCATGGTTATTGGGGAAAGTAGTATGAATTGTCAAAGCAAACAGCCACTCTTCGTTGAATGCCTCAGTAACTCAATAATGTCGGGGTGCAGTTACCAGGGACAACCAGTTCAATTTGAGTAACTTCATAGCATACAGCAATTTCTGTCTCCAAACCAGCAATAAAAGAAAGCAGTACAAGTCAGCAAACATCTGGACGTGGGGAAAGCCTTTGATTAATGAGGAGGATGGCATTATGCCTCTGTCTGAGCCACAGCCAGACCTATTATTGGGTGTTTTTCTTTCAAGGACAAAACCGTAACGCGCCAAATGAGATTGGAGGCCTTTAACTCGTGATAAATGTCCCTCAATTAAGCTGTTTAGCCCCAGATTTGGGCAGCTCTCTGTAGCTGTTGGTAATTGATTTGTCTTCTGATAATGCCTGGCATTGCTGAGGAGAACATGGGGGAGAGATGTTGCCCCGTGTCTTCATTCGTTTGGGGTTTTGGTTTAACATCACCCCGTTGTTATCTGTTTGCACGAACATCTGCTCAAGTTCTGGAGGGTTGATTTAATAACAGCTTTAATTCCTGATTGCTACTGAGAGACTGAGTAATGTAAACAGCCCCCATCTGTCTGTGTGCCCTGGTGTCCCCCGGTGGCCACAAAGAGGTATCTCCCTTCCTGCTGTCGGAAGGATCCCAGACTTCTCCTGGTGAGCTCCAGACCATCCCTGCTGCAGAGTCCACCTACACTTGGGGTGACTTTGGGTGCTCTTCAAGGGCTTACGGCACACAGGCTGTTGGAGGAGGGCAGAGCGTGCTGTCCTGCTGTGGTGATGTGGGACATTTTGGTCATCTTTGCTAAAAAAATATGAATTGGCCACTGTCTCTGTTGAGTAGATCCTCTCACACAGCTCTGTGTAGGAGTGGGAGAAAGGAGAGTCAGGCTGGAGAAGAAAAAGCTATAAGCTGGTCTGCACTGGGAAAGCAGCAGTTTATCTGTTGCTGTTGTTTATTTGTCTTTGCTTTTGTTTTTATTTGTTACTTACTTGGCCTGATTGTCTTCCTCATTCTTTTTAATCTTGAATTTTCTCCTGATGCTTACTTGGTGCACCCACACAGCGTTACAGTGGTGTAGAGTCTGTGCTTTGCCTCTTGTTCTGTGTTTGCTCTCCACTGTATTTATGCATCTGCTTGAATGTTGATCATATTCTTCTTGGGAAGGCTGAGATGCTTCTGTTTCGGATTTAAATAAATGCAAAACATGTTGGTTATTTTTCTGTGATTATTCAGTCAAGGATCTGAAAACAATTTGAGGATCTCTCTTTGCTCAAGCTGGTAAATGCCCTTCAGTTGGGACAGAATGGTTTTTCTGTGGGATAAAAGTTGAATTTGTGTATTCTCCCACGTTCCCTAGAAATGAATGGTGTGACAGGGGCACATGATGTTTCCCCATGTGTGAAGATGTTTTGTTCTGTCTCACCCAAAGGAGGGGGAAAGGATCAAGTTTGTGGTTTTGGATTTTGTAGTTTTAGTGGCTTCACTGCTGTGGTGGGTGAACCAAGTGAGACCTGGACAGAACATCCCTTCTGTGCTGAAGGTTTTTCCTCCTCAGCACTGCAAATAAAACCATGGTCTTGAGATTGATGCATAAAATGCAACCTAGTGCTTGTTTACAAATATTTCTTTGAAATGTTTTACAACAAATACCCACTCATTTTTTAAATTATTATTATTATTATTTATTATGTTCTCTTTTCCCCCCACATTCTTAAGAAAAAGATGTTTTCTTTCCCTGTGCTTGAAAAGATCATGTACTGTAGGAATCTCTCCTAATAAGACACAGATTATTAATTTTGTGGGTTGTTTGTGCAAGAAATGGAGGGGAGGAGATAGAAATGCCATTAAATTAGACTGTACACAATTTTTTTGTGGAGGAAAAACCCTAAACCCCTTGATTACAGTTTAAGATGCACCCTGATATTCAGGGACTGGGAACTTTTCTGCTTGAAATCGCCATCTGCTGAGATCTGGGAGGCGAGTGGTCAGCACAGATGTGGGATTTGTCTAACAGAAGATTTCGTAAATCACTTGAAGCAGCTTTTGAATTTCATCATATAAAAATATCTAGGTAATCACTTTCAGCTGTATTCCTGACTTTGTATTTCTGGGGTGGGAATGTATATGAAATCTTTGGCTCGTGGAGCTGTAGATTTGAAAAATATGGTCTTTTCATGACATAAGGCTATTGAGTAAGGAGCGAGGCATTAGCAGCACCAACTGATTCTTTGTTTGCTTTGAAACTCGCTGGTTCTGAAACGTAAGAATGGGAGATGTATGAAAGGAGCAGAGGGAAGCCTGTGTGCTGTTTTTCATTGTGGCATCTTAATCCAGATGTTGAAATGAAAACGGTCGTTTAAAAATGCATGGTTGACAATTTCGTTTGTTACTCTCAGGTTGCAGAACTAAGCAAAGGAGCTTTACTTTGTAAAGTAATCAGTGCATAGTTCTCCTCCAAAAATGCATTCTTTAGAGACTGAACATGTAACAGCTTTACAAAAGAAAGTGCAGAACAATGGAGCATTTTTCTGTGTGATTTTGGAGAAGTGCACCAGGGAACTTCAGTTATGACTGAGGAATAAGCTATTCACTATTTCAACATCACGCAGATGACATAAAGCCAAAACATTTTGAATTCCTGTTGTTGAGGATGCTTTTCCACATTGTTTCTGTGTATGTTTTGCACAGCTTTGCAGTGACTCTCCATACAATTAGTAGTCATCTCTCATGCCAAAACCCTAATCCTTCAGTGAAATCACTGTGTCTGTACACAGCAAGTCTGGGGACTGTCCTGGTCCTGCAAGAGTTGCAAAAACACCACTGATGTCCTTGGAGGTTGGATTTCCCCCTGTATCCAAACTGTGTTCATTGCTAGCAGGTTCAGGTTTTGGGAGAGTCCAGGATGGTTTGGAATGTTTTGATCCTTTCTCATGGACAAACTTTTAATGTTTCAAAGCGGCGCTTGGTGGGATTAGCGTGCGTGGCTGGGGTAGGGTTTCACTTCTCCTGAATTGCATCTGGGTAGAGCTCCCTGGTTTGCATTCCTGTTTTTTTCAGCCAGCATGGAAGTTGGGGTATGGTTTTAATCTGAGCCAAGTCAGAAAATATTGCACTTTTTGGTGACCAGACTGGTGGGATTCTTGCCCCAACCCTTCTCCCCAGTAACCCAGATTCAACATAGTGATTGTCTCGTCCCTATTGTTCGAGGGGATATAGGAAAACTTAAGAGCGTATGGGAGGCTGTGATACAACAGGCTGAACTTTAAATCCAAGAAAAGAAATTTGAGCAGCGTTTGCCTACACATTTGCTTGATGAGAAGCTCATTGGCGTGTGTGGATTGCTTCCTCCTCCTTCTCCTCCCCATTTTTTATCAGGGAAACAAGTTCCAAGCAAAATATTCCAAAGTGATATTTAATTACTCTTTAAAATGCAACTATTTGTCTTATCAGCCATGTGGATTTCTATTTGCTGCTTTGATTTGACAGTTAGTAGTTTGTAATTTTTAAAAAGCTTACACGCTCCAGGAATCTGTGATTTTTATGCTTTTGAAAGTTGAGATGTTGAATTAACTGCTGCTTTGAACTATTCACGGATAATTTCAGGCCCCCTGCTTTCAGCAAATAACAAGCTGACTCCTGAGCTTTCAGGCTGGGTTGAATACTGAATAATCAGGACTTTATAGCTGCGTGTGTTCTCTAAACTGGTTCCATGGCACATCACAGTGTAATGCACGATAGGTTTGAAATGTTTTTCAAGACAGAACACTTTGTGCTTGTGCCATCTCCAGATAAGAACGATTAGGAGAGGAGGGAGTACTGTCAACCTGGGGAGGGTGCTTGGCTTCATTGCAGCTTGGGCTTTGGGCACATTAATTCCCCTCTCTTGTGTTAGGAGACCTGGTGGGGGACTTAGGGGTGCTTTGGGGGGAGGGCTTTGCCTGGCACTGCCTTGCAGAGCAGCTTCCTCTGTGCTGGCTGGAACTGCTGCTTCTCTGCAGGCAAAAAACACAGAGTTAAATCTCTACATTTTAAATTAAAGACAGGGTCAGTGCAGAAACTGGGAGTGGGATGAGTTGACAAGTTATCAAACAGACATATTAAATTCTCTCATGGGAAGGTGAATTATACAAATATTTCAGATTACAACATCAGAGTCTTGTCTAATAGCTGATCACATTTTCATCATCCCCATTTTCCAAAGAAAATGTAAGATCTTACTGGTTTGGCATGGAGTGCACACAATTAACGGAGGGTGGAACTAAAAAAATGCAGGAATTTCTGCACACTCTCATGTCTGTCTTTCAGCACCGTGAACAATTGCAACGAACAATTAATATGTAAAGAATTTGTGGTCTTCATTTAGTGTGAATGACTGACTGCTCAGTTGTGTCAGGGCGTTAGCCAAGTGTTTGCAATCTGCTCAGTCCCCTGTTTGGAGCTCAGCAAGCCCCTCTGGCCTCAAAACAGAGCAGTGGCAGCCCCTGACAAGGCTCAGGGTATTGGGAGGGTGTGCAGTGTCCCTCCCTCAGAGGGGAGCTCTGCAGAGCCCAGGTGCCATGGAAAATCTGGTTCATAATGGATGCACTCAAAGTGATAGGTACTGTCACAACTGTGGCTAAATCCAACCTGGCTTGAAAATATTTGAATGGAGAAAAGATGCAAAGGTCCCTGTTTAAAGTGAATTTTCCAGGAGTTACCAGATTTTTATTCCATGTCTGAGGTGTGAAGAATAGTGGCATCCTCAGCTGTGAGCGAGGGCTCAGTGTGGCTGGACCCCAGGGAGCGGGTGGCAGCTGGCACAAGGGGTCCGATCCCACCAGGAGGGATCTTGGAGAGGCTGGGCTTCCAACAGCTGAGAAGGGAGCATTGTTTTATGTTTCAGGGCAAGGATTTAAAAATCTGGGTGAGAATTAAGTAATGTTTGCAGAAGAGAGTCGAAAGCAACTGAAACGAATTGCAACTGAGCGAGCGAGCTGGAGAGAGAAATTCTAGTTCTCCCTCGTTCCCAGGAGATTCCCACTGGAGAGATGAAGTCATGGCCATTACTTCATTAGTGTTAAGTCAGGATGCTGACAAATGAGCCCTCTTGATTTGTGCCGGGCCAGTTGAAGCGAATGGGTCGCTGTCTCTGTCCCCGTGCCTCGGCAGTCGCTGCCCTTGCCACGATGTTGGCAGGAGCACACACCAATTCCCTGGCCAAGCTGATCCGGCTCAGCACTTGCTTTTGAACTGCCACTGCTTCACCCCCCGTGCCAGCTCCGAGCTGGCCTCGGTAATTCCTGCTGTGCAGAAGGCAGCAGCCGAGGGATGGGCGAGCAGCAGCCTCGTACTTGCCACAGCCTCTCCATCAATGCCCCGTGCCCAGTGTGGGGGGCGTTAATGGTACCCAGGGGTCTGAGTCCTTCCAGAGCAGACAGGGGTAGGATCTCACCCTCCCGACTCACAGCGTTGCCGTGGGAGTCCCTCCTGGAAAAAGTGTGAAATTTATTGTAATACGTGCTGAGGATCTTATGGCGGATCTGAGCTGCGAAATCCTCTAAACCTGAGCCTGCAACTTCATTGACAGGGCCTCTCACTTCACTCAGCTCCAAGCTTATGGTTTCACTGCTCCAATATTTTTCCATACATGGAAGCATTCCTGCCCCAGCCTGGGCTAATCCTGACATGCCACTGCATCTGGATGTTAGCTCATTTCTCGCAGCTGACACTGTGCAAAGGCAGATGTCTGAACTTACTTTTGTTTAAAATAGATGTAATTCAGCCAGCAAAAGTCTCACCTCATAGGTAAGCAGCAGGGGAAAAAAGGGAAAGAGAGAAAAAAAGGTGTTTTTCCATTTTATGAAGCTCTTAGGGCTGCTAGGTGGGTGAATTGACCCCCAGTAATGCCATACTTTGGAATTGCATAGTATTTTAATAGCAGAGCGTTACCAAATCACAGGTTTGTGTCTCCAGCACAAGGTGAGCCCATGTCCATGCTGTTGCTCAGTGGGTGGAGAGGAGCCCCTACCCATCCCACTGGATTGTGCTCCTGGTCTCTCTGCTCTGCTCTGCTGGCTCTTCAAAGGCTCTGGGCTGTGTGATGTGTGTTTAGTAGCTCAGAGAAGCTGGGACTGCTGTGCCTGTGCAGGAGGAAGGGGTGTGTGTGCTGGTGAGCTGCTGCCTGAGCCGGGGGCCTGTTCATAATCCCTTCCTCACTGGGGCGGGCTGTAAGTTTTAATTAAATGTCTGTGAGGTGCTCTGAGATCCTCTGCTGAAAGGCCCTGCGTGAGGGCAGTGCCTTTGAATAAAAGCTGGAGACCTTTCCCACCCGCCGGGAAAGAGTCGGGGCCGAAGCAGCGAGACCCAAGCTGTTGAATCCAAACAGATGTCGGTTCTCCCTCACTTTGACAGGTCGAAAGGATTATTGGAGAAACACAGTGATTTTGCTGGCGTTGCCAGGGATTTCTGCTCCATCCCCTCCTGCTCACTGCTAGGTAGAGGTTGCACACTGGGCGGGAGGGCTGTGTGGAGAGTTTTGGTTGTGGGCTGTGCTGTTGCATTTGCAGTTGAACATCCACTTGCCTGGCCCTTGCTGGGGGTCCCAGTTGTGAAACGGGTCCTGGTTTGTCCTCCCTTTGCTTGGCTGCTGCTGTTGTGTGCAAGAGTAAGACGAGCTGAATGGAGCCAGAGTAAAACAGGTTTCAAATGAACCAAGCTGTGTGATGGCGTGGGAAGGAGATGACAATTTCCAGATCTGCTGTCAGATCTGTGAAGCACATGAAACCTCCGTTGTGTGACTGTTCCAGCCCCTGAGAACCAAGTGAGTCCAAGTCACTGAGGTTGGTGGTGCCCCCAGCCCCACCAAAGGACCCCCATCCCTCTGTTTGCCCCTCTAAGTGGAGCTCAGAGTCAGAGCAACAGCAGCACTCTGGTCTTTGTGCACAGCCTCGGGTCTGGTGGGATTTCAGCATCAGGCAGGTCACCAGGGCATTAGAAATATTCTTTCCCTTCATGTTTTTCTGACTACTGTTCTGTTGCTCTCAGAGCAAATCAAAGGGCACCAGGCTACAGATCCTGCTGGGCGAGTACTGCCTGAGTGTTTGGCTTGCAGGATTGCTCCTCTTTTATCAGCTGATATCTCCTGTTTTAAGAGGGCAGGGAGCAATGCTTATTTGCTTCTCAGAGGCTGATGACTCTACAAGCTGATTTTTTAGGATGCTCCCTTTTTAATTCAGGTTTGTGGCTACAGGACAGAGGTCCCTGTGCTGTTACATTACAAACTGCTTCTAATGATCTCTTCCCTGTAATCTCTGTGCTCCAGGATTTGCAAATAGCTGCATTCATTAGGGAATTCCTGCTGTCTTCATCCTATGGGCAGGGAAACAGAGGTGAGAGGGGTCTGGGGACTGGATGAGTGGTCAGAGCTGGGCTCTGCTGCTGCCACTGCCATGATTTTCGGGTCTCTCCCTGGAAAAGCCCCATCTCACCAGCCCCACACTGCACATGAACATGACCCCCAGGTTGTGCTCTGCCTCCCTGCCCACCACAGCCTGTGCCTTTTCCCCCCTGCTGCTGCCGCTGTCGTGCCTTGTGCTTCCGAAATTGGTTCGTTCCAGGGTTAGAAAAGACCCATTTTTGTGTCCTAAACCACTGGATTTCACAGCTATAGAAGGGGAAATGCCTGCAGCTTGATCTGCTAATCCGAAAGCATGGGAAGTTGTTCCTAGGAAGATTTGCTGCCCGGCTTTCTCAATGCAAGTTTGCACAAACAGGGTTTGTTCCTACAATGAGTTGGAGCAGCTGGATGCCTCCCACCAAGATTGCTGATATTTAGGTCTTTGATTTTGGCGGAGACACACAGCAATAAATTAAATGAGTTGGGGAGTTTCAGAGAGTAGTACAGATGGTGGGAAACTGAGGGTAGGGACTGCTTAAGTGCTAACGTATGTCACAGCTTTGATTCCTTTCTTAAAGGCATGGAAAATGCTCTGGGCTGCTGCACTAGTGATTTTGTCTCCCTCCTGCCTGCAGAGACCTGTAGACCACCTCTATTGCAATGCTTTCTTGATGGCCAAGGAAGCAGTGTCCTGTGTGTGGCACAGCAATGCCCTCCATGCCTTTCTGTCCCTGTGCAAGCCTGATCCTGGCTCGCTGCACACTTGGGTGCTCTGCCTTTGTTTTTGTGCCTCTCTCTCTGAGAAAGACAACTGTTAAATGAGATTTCTTGCACCTTTTTAAGTCTTCTGCTTTTTTCCTCCTTAGGTCTGACCCAGTTTAGGTTTGGTACAGCTGTGGAGATTCAAGTGGAACCATTTCATTTCCTTATCCACCTCTGTTTGCATTAATTTGCTGTGTCTCCCAACTGATGGTTTAATTATTGTGCATGGCAGGAGCACCCAGGGCCTCGATTGGCAAAAGGTGATTATCTTAGGTGGTGTACAGAGTAGATGTTTGTCACCCTGGTTGCTCCCAGGACAGGTTTTTGCCTAGAAAGGCAGTTTCCAAACCAGTTAATCGCCATGTTCTGAAGCAGAAGGGTAGGTGGCTGTCCCTGCCTTTCCCTGCAGGCATGTCCCTGCTGGCTGTGTGGGACCAGTGGCTCTTGAGGTGGAAAGATGGTGATGTGGTAGGATGGGAACAGCCTCTTAGGCTGGGAAGAGGTGCTGTGAAGAGGGATGGTGAGTGTGGGAGAAGCAGGAGGATGGATGGATGGATGGATGGATGGATGGATGGATGGATGGATGGATGGATGGATGGATGGAGAGAGGCTGATGAGGATGAGGACCAGGCTGGAACAGGGGGTGGTGCCTCACCTGGAAAGTCACTTTACTCCAGACAGCCCAGATTTGAATCACAGGAAGGTTCCAGGTTTTACTCAATTTTAAAAATTAAACACCCTCCGAGCCCTGCAGGTTTGATGTTGTTTTTTGGCTCCAGCTGACTGAGCAGTGGCCTTGTGTTGAGCCACATTCAGCATCCTGGTTTTGAGGTTTGTCTCCATGAGGATTTGCTGCAGGCTTCACAGCTGAAAAAGTGGAGTCACCTGCATAAACCCCAGTAAGTCCTAGGTTAAGAGGCCACCAAATACCACCTCTCTCCTTGGCCATGCCTCTAATTATTGAAATAATAACCCCAGGCAGAGCTTATGGCCCTGCCAGCAGCTCAGGGTCTGTTGTGCTGGGCCCTGTTCAGACAACTGCATTAGAAAGAGACAGTCCTTACCCTACAGCTGGTTATGTAGGGAAGCATCCCCCTCTCACTGTGGGGACAGGGTGGGAGCCTCACATGCAGGGACAGGCCAGGCTTGATGCCTTGTGAACACACAGGTTTGGGATCTGGATGGGGAAGTGCAGAGTCCCCACACCTCCTTTCTGTGCTGCCTTCTTGGGGCTTGAAACTGGAGGTGGGATTTACACCTGGCACGTGGCTGGGGGTGAATAAGTTCTCTAAAAGTGGTGGCTGCCATCTCTGGCTGAGTGCATCTTCATCTTTTTCCTCCCCTCGGCTCCCAGAGCCAGAGCAGGGATTATCCAGAACAAATCCTGTTACCCAGCTGCCTCCTTAGCGAAGGAGCACCCCGTGGAACATAAATCTGTTAGCAGATGACATCACAGGTGAAGATTTTTAGGGGTTCTTTGCCAGAAAGGGGCAGTGTTGATTGCCAGGCTTAGTAGTGAAGAATTTGAAGTTGTGATTCATCCCTCAATCTGTGCCTTAAGTATGCAGTGGTAAAGCTAGGAAAATCTGTGTATGTATAAAGTGTTTCCTCTTAGGGAGCTGAGAAACCCTTAGGTGTAGCAATTACTATTTTACTTCAATTACTATTTTACTTAATTGGGATTGAAATACCAAATGCTCAGAACAAGCCAACTTGTGTCTGTTGTGGGGAAAACTCAATTGCTCAAGAGAAAGGTCTTTTCATCTTGCCACACTAAAGAGAAAATCTATTGAATGGAAAAATTCCTGACGTTTTTTGGTCATCTGCTCAAATACCTGTCCTGGCCCGTGGAGGTAGTTCTCAGTGGGGAAAGTCATTTGTGAGAGGTGGCTCCCAGGAGGGAAAGTGGTACTTTGCTGATTCTCAGACTTGTGGTATTTAGTTTGGTATTTTACTTTTTAATTACTCCAGCAATTAGCACAGTTACAGATTGTGTCTTGCCTTTGCTGATCTGTGTACACTTCTCGCACAGTGTTTGCTGGCCCTGAGGATAAGCCAGCCTTGTGCCAAAGCCCATGCTGGCCCTGAGGAGGCATTGGTGTGTGCATGGGAATCATCATCCGTGTGGGTGTTTGCTCCCACCCTCTGCAGCTGATGAGACAGTGCCTGGCCCCGAGCAGCTCAGGCACAAATCAGTGCTTTGCCTGTGCTGCCTGTGTCCACCTACAGCTGCTTAGTGCCATATAGTTGAGTGGTAAACAAGCTGTGCCAGCGTTTTCCTCCACTTGTTAAATAATTAGAATGAGCCCCACAGTACCTGAAGACCTGACAGAGCCCACCAGTGATGTGTGGGGTGTTGATGCTGTGGGCTCATGGCCAGAGCAGTGCTGAGAGCATGAACCTTGTAAAAACAAATTAAACTTCTTCTGTAGCTGAGCACATTGGACACTGTGCCACAGAGGTAAAAGATGAAAACTGCTGCATCACATGAGTTTGGGCAAACACATTTCTTGCCATTTTGGTTTTTTCTCCACCATTACTCGCAGCATTTGCTTTGTTCAGAGCTTGAAGCTGTGTGAACCAGTGTCTAATTCCCCTGGAGGGGCACTGACACAGAGCTGCCAGACACCTCTTCACTTCCAAGTGCCATTTACTCACACATTTTCGGTGGTTCTTGTTTCTGCTGGTGAAAGCAGCTCCCGACAGAGAAATGGATATTGGTGTGAGCAGCACCCGCTGCTGCGCGGAGCCTCTTCGGCTCTCGAGTGAATGAGCAGCCTCATTCCAGCTTCCCTGATAAGAGCTGCTGAAGAGCCCTGCAGGGTTCTTCCCCCTTGCTTAGCTAAATGTTACTAAAGAAAATAAGTTTAATCAAGTCCAGACCTTTTTGCAGGAGTTGCCATGCTCTTCTCCCCGCCGTGCTCCCCTTCCCCTCATGCTTGCCTGTTGTGTTTCAAGAGCCTCCTTTGCTTGGTGGGGCTCAAAGATCCCACAGTGCCCATCCAAAGAAAAGAGTGAAATCCCGGTGGTCTGCCTGCTGTCCCCCTGCTCTCCTGCCTGTTGCAGCCTATCTGAGCTCACTTGCTGCTCAGTTATGAGCTTGTCTTCATTCTGTTTATGCTCCACTTACCCAAAGAGGTTGGAATCAGATGATTTTTCTGCAGATGATGTAATTTCATTGGAGAGAAGCAGCAGTTTGTAAAATAGTCCATGGGATTGGTGGCACCTCAGCTCCCAGACGATATTCCCGTCCCCTTCTCGAATATTATTTCTTTGAAAGCTGAATTTTCCATTGCTGTTGATGCCCTGCCAGGCACTCCAGCAGGGTTACTTTCCCTTGGATGCCGTTCAAGAAACCATCATTCCTTTTGTCTTATCATTTGTCATCAAAGTAAGAGGAATGCCTTCCCTTCACTGCCCTGCAAGAGTCCCACTGGCAAGAGTAGACAGCCATGGATGTCCTTCAGACCCACCATGCTGGAAATGTGAATTGGAAATTATTTTGGTGGCATGGAAGCTGCAGCATTCATGTCCTCAAGAAAATATACTTAACCATTATGAATCAAGCAAGCCAAAGTCTGTTGAGGATACTGGCAGAGGGCTTGGTTAAAGCCTGTGCCTGTCAGAGAGGTATCTTTAATCCTGATGTATTGTTTAAGTAGAATATGTTGGGTGAACTGGTGTGTGTCTCCTTCCTGTATGTCCACCTGATCTACCTGACCTCTTCTTATCCCATTATTGCCTTGCCATAATGAAACTACAACAGCTTTTCAGGTTGGTGGGGGAAAACCCCTTTTCCTAGAGAGAATATAGACGTTCACTGGTTTTGCAGAGAAAATGTATGAGCTTCACTGCCAGGAGAACTGGCCAAGCAAGTCAGTGGTGGATTTCAGATGTTAGCTTTGTGGCTTTTGTCTACCAGAGCCTGAGCACTATTTGATGTGTAGACATGTTTTCAGACATTTCGCATAGAGAAGGTGTTGGCAGGTCTGTTGTTAACACCCTTGCCTTTAGGCCAAACTATTGAAAATTCAAGTTCAGCTTGAATCTCATTTCAATGGCTTGGAAGGCTGCAATCTGATGGGCTGAAAAGTCTCGTCCAACTCCAGCCCTTATTAGGAGCTTAATCTGAAGCACAGCCAAAGCCCAATAAGGGAAAGGGCAAAAAAAAAAAATAGCAGTAAAATGGAACAAGAAATGTGCATCCAATTTACAGTATTCCTCTGCAACCTTAATTCATCCCCCTGTATACATTACGATGCCGTTTCTAATTACAGGATCACATATGGTTTTTTTCCATGGCACCCCTGCCCTCGCTGCTCACAGAGAGCAGCAGAGGTGGCCCAGTGAAGGATGGGGCTCCATGGGTAGGACCTCAGCCCTGCACACGCAGGGTTTGGAGGAGAGGGAGTGAGGCAAGTCATGGAAAATTAGCAAGGGGAAAGTGCTGGTTAAGGAGATGGGAATTCCTGCTCTGCTCTGCCCCAGGGCTCGTGTGTGGAGCTGGGTAAATTGCTTTTCATGCACAGCGAGGGACTTGATTTCCCGGGTCCCCAGGGTGAGGGCTGAGTTACAGAGGAGCCGAGTGCTCCTGCTGCAGATGATCTCATGGGAAGTTGTACGTCAAACGTTTAAAATGCCGCTTGGTGCTATTTATTTTTTTAAAAGGGAGCTGTAGGCTGATTCTGGAACTGGATGCCCAGAGCTTCTCTGTAACTCTTTTCTTTGGCTGTAAACCGGAGGTGTTGTGAACGTAGTTCTCTAGGATTTTATGAAAATAAATTCAGGATCGTTTGAGAAGTATCCCAGGCTGCAGTGGCAAGACGCCTTCGTTTCTGCCTTGGAGCAGCACATGAAAAGTGTGAAGCGAAGAGAGCTGAGTGCTGTGCATGAGCAACCAGATGAAACCCAAAACTGAATAATTCCTTGCTTGTTGAGCATCTATTCTTGGTGCTTACTGCGTCAGGACTGCGTGCACACGTGCTATGTGGCCATGCTGTAAAGATCCTATGCAAGTGGACCAGATTAAAGCTACAGAGAAAACGTATTTCCAGCACATCCTGGCTTTTCAGGGCTTGGCACTGTACTATTGTCTTAATGTAGCCCTTCGGATACAGTATGGCATAAATTACAGCACTGGCTGAGCAAGGAGTTGTGTGCAGAGAGTACAGGCATCACTCTGTAGCAAACAGTGACAGGAAAGATTGAACAGCTGGGTCCTGAAGATGGTGATGCCTTTGCATTTCTGACCTGTAGCATGAAGTGGAGGGTTTTGCATCATCCAGGAAGTGTGTAGTTTAGGCTGCTATTGCCAGATGTCTGCTTTCGACTTACCTGACCGTGGGTTGTGTTTGATCTTTAGGCTGGACCAGTGTTGTGTATTGGAGCCTCACTTGCAAAAGAACTCCCGTGTCCATCGAAGAAAGAGGTTGAGAATGTTATTTTTTCCTGTGGTTTTGTGGAACTCTATACCGTTGTCTGTCTCTAAGGAAGATGTGACGCACGACGGCTTTGCAGCTCTGCAGCTGATGGAGAGGCACATAGCTGTGGATGCTGCCACAGGGATGCTCCAGCAAGAGGGCTGGGAAGTCAAGAGGCAGCTGGTGTTCCCCTCCCTGCCTCCCTTTGGACTTTGTTCCAGCTTATCTCCTTCCCCTCAAACCATGGATTAGGAGCTGCAAGGCTCTCTGCAGGAGGAGCAGCCTGGCAAGAAGGGCCCCCCCATCAGCCATGCCATTGGGAGGCAGGGCAGTGCTCAGCCCATGCTCCTCCAGGGCTGGGCAAGGGTTTGAACACAGCTCGCTTCAATCAGCAGATGTTGTCAGGCGTGCACAGGCAAAACCTTGCTCTAATTCAGTAATTAAAAAAATTCCTGGCAGAAGCTGCGTGTGAGTCAGCTACAGAAAAATTACTTAGGGAAAAAAGAAAAAAAAGGTTATAGAATTAGGCTGACTTTAGCACACAAGAAGGGAAGTCGGGGCTTTCTGTAAATCCAGTTGCTGCTTCAAAGCTGGGCAGCTTTAGCCCACTCTGTCCTTTCCTGGAGAGAGATGTGACAGGAGAAGCAGAGCAGTGAAAGCCCAGGAGCTCATCTTACCCTGCCTGAGTGGTTCCCTGAGGCTGATGGAAGAGGATGGATGGAGAGTTCCTTTTCCACTGCCTCAGGAGGGCCAGTGTCCAGCCTGGGAGCTGCCGTGGCTCTGGCTTGTGAGTGAGGACGGGAGGAGGCAATTGCTGCCTGCACAGCCTTTGTCTTTGCCTTTCCCATCACTGCACTCACCACTGGCACAGGAAGCCTCAGACAGGTCTTGACTTATCTACAAAGGATGTTCACAGCACTGTCTCCCAGGGAAGCTGCCTTTTTTTTTGCTTCGTAAACATTGGATTTAATTTTATTTTTGTTATAACCCACATAACTAATTTCCCTTGGAATCTTTTGCAGGCGTCTGCTCTCAGTATGTTTTGGCCTTGCCTGCCCAATGCTGGTTTTGAATCCCAGTCCCAGTGGTGGGAAGTTTTTAGAATGAATGCCAGTTGTATTTTTTTTTTTCAATGGAATCACAGTGTCTGCCTGTGGGTTTTAAACAAGTATCCTTGCTTTTATGTTTTGCTTGCAAGTAGCCAGTATCCAAAGGGTGTGTAGGCAGCCACAGTGATTCAGCGAGGATGCAGCACTTCCTCTTTGTCAAAAGTGACTGTATTTTTTTGTACCCTGGGATGTACCTCCCTGAGCCTGCTGCTGTGCTTAGTTCCACTCCCTGCAGCAGGCAGGATCATGGGGCTGTGGTGCAGGCTCCCATGGGAGGTGTGTGACAGCCCCAGCAGTGAGCTATTTAAAATTACACCTGGGGAATGTGCAGTAGGAAACAATCCTGCCTGGTGCCTCTGGGAATGGATGTGTCTTCACAGGGTTGACTTTTCAGGTGGGCAAAATGAATTTGCTTGCACTTGTGCTGAATTTTTTGCCTCCACTTGTTCCTTTCTTGCTCCTGTACGTGGTTTTAAGATGTGGCTCCCAGAGCAGGAGGTAATTTTTCAGGATGTAGCACCGTCCTTTTGATCCCTGTATTTCCTTTTCAGGATGTCTTTTGTAGTACAGCCTCACTGTGCTGCCTCTGCTCTCCCTGGCTCAGCTGCCAGCGCAGGTTTTGGCAGGAGGGTGAGCATCCCCACACACCGCTGTGCCACGGCGTGCCCACGGGCACTGGCATCCCTCCCTTTGACAAAACACCGAGGCAGCCTCTCCAAACTGCCCTGTCTTGCCCAGGAGCGGCTGGAATCCAGGAGGAGGGCTGTTTTCCCAGGAAAATCCAGCTTTGCTGGGGTGGGTGGCAGGCTGTGGCCAGCCCCTCGCAGCCACACATGTATCACAGTGACTCTGTTGTTCAGCTGCTTTTCAGCGTTTCCATTACAGAATCTAGTTTCAGCAGCGCTAAGCTGTCTGCAAAGTTGCTGTTGTCTGGGTTTGGGTTTTATTTTTTTTAGACACTGTTCTCTGACGAGCTTTTAAGAACACGCAGCTCCCCAGTGTCTCCAGTGCTGCAGTGACGCCTGTAGCGCTCATCAGCTTTACTCTTTATAGTCCCCTTCCCTTTGGTCTGCAGTTTTCATAGTTCTTTTTCCCTTTGATGTTGGTCCCTTTCAGCAAAGAGGTTTGAAGCTGCTCTGGTAGGTAATAGCTGATAGATATTATAAGGTATTAGTAAAGAAATAGGAAGTGAGCAGAAGTCCGTGCAGTGGTGGAAGCAGCAGGAACACCCAGTGGAAACACTTGATTTTAGTATTGAAGAAGGTCAGTATAAACTTGTCTTTCACCTGGGATGGGAGAGGGAAGCAGAAATCCTGAAAACAGGTTTGTATCTGAATGAAGCTTCCGTAACTGAAGAGCCATCTGTATCCTAGAAGAGGCTTTTATTTATTCCTTGGAATCCAGAGTTTTTAGAGCATGTGTTGGCCATGCAGACTCTCAGCATTGCCATAAATCTGTGTTTTGGCAGTGCTTGTCCAAATGCCATATTATCCAGAAAGGAGTAGATTGGGGATTAAAGCAGAATCCTTTTCTATTTATGGACTCCCTTGGGGAATACATTGTAATAGTCTTTTGAACGGGCTAAAAGGTAACCACAACAACCCAAGCTGCACATGCTAAATCTTCCCTGTGGCCCTCCTGTAGATCTGCAGGGGGAATGGAGGGGGCTATCTCAGCTTGCAGATCTGAAATAGGCTTGTTCAGGCTTTAACAATCTGCCACCTGCTGATTCCCTGGGATTCGGAGCAGAATCTGGGACTTGTGCTTATTTATTAATTTTTTTACAAATGGGCTGGGTTTGGAGCTGTAAATCTCCCTTTTCCTAAAGCAAGGGCAGATTTGGAAAGCATTCATTGTTTTGTGCAATGTGTAGAAGCATCTTTTCTGCAGAAGTTGCTGAGCGTTTCCCCCCTGCTTGGGAAGTGTCGTAACAAAGGCAGGTCCTGCGTATCCATCCGGGTGTCCCTGCTGGAATGGGAAAGGAGGAGCGGGCTGGGTGCCAGCCTGCCAGACGGAGTCTGGAAGCATTCAGCAAAGCTCTTGGCTCAGGCTGTCCTGACGCCCTTCAACAAACTGAGCAGCAAGAACTTCCCAGAGAAGGGCTTTTCTCCCTCTTTTGAAGTCGTCAGTAATCCAAAGCACCACATCTTGTGTGCCCAGAGTTTAACCTTTTGGGCTCCAGCTCTGCCCCGTGGAGGGAGGAGCTGCTCAAAGCACAAAAGACCCAGTCCAGCTGTGTTTGAGTTCTGTGCTGGTGTAGAAGGCTCTGTGCAGGTGGACCTCTTCCCTTGACTGCTTCCTGGCAAGCAGTACCACCAAGGAACGGGCACCTGGACCCTCAGGCAATCTTTTCTTTGCCCTCCACCTTAAAAACCACGTGTGTACTTTATAATGTGCAGAATGAACGCCATGAACTTTGTAAATTGAAGGCAAACAAGGTTTGTTTTATAGGGGTGCAGCTTTACAGACCAGCTGGCTCTGGTTTGGTTTCTCCAGGCTTGGGAATTTCCTGGGTTTGGGTGTTTATCCGAGCTGCTCAGCCCCAAGCAGCCCCTGGGGCGTGTGTCTGCAAGGGGCAAAGTGAGCTCCTTGCCTGCTCTGTGGTGGAGGAGAACAGTACAAAGGCTGTGAAATGCAGGTTTCTTTTGCAAAACTCGTTTGCTTTTTATTAGGAGCAGCAGGTTTATTCTTGGAGAAGGGAACGCAGCTCACCTCCTGCACCCACTTCGTGCAGGGCTTAATGTGGCCCATTTTTGTATATACTCACTGAGAAGCACCAAAAATCAGGAGCAACTGGATGGCCAGAGCTTTCCTTCTCCTTTATGTGCCTGTTTAATTGGATACTACACGTGGCCTGGCCTTTTTGTTTACCCTAGGTTTGTTATGACATTGAAGGGGGATTTTCCTGGCTCTTGCATGCACAGCATGTAAAACAACACAACTCAGGACATGGTGAGTGTTTGATGCCTGATGCAACCAGGGCATTCAGGCTGTACTTCGATGCACCCCATTGACATCAACATTGACATCAGCTTTGATGATCCTACAGGGTCCCTTCCAGCTCTGGATATTCTGTGATTCCTTTCTCTGATTCACTGCTAGGTGTCTGCATTGCACTCTGTGACTGGAAAGCACATCTCATGCAGGTAGCATTTGCTCTGCTCACCAGCACACAGGGACTTGTTTCAGGTTTTGTTTCTGGAAACAGGAGCATTTGGGTGAAGAGATATCTTTGAGGTGTCTCTGTCTTCATCAGTGGACCTGGTGAGTTCTTGGCAACCACGGGGAAGGGACTCTGTCTGCATCTTCAGCTGTTTTTGCTGTCCCCTTTTAGTACAAATGAGTTGTCACTTAATCTCAGGATGATTTTTGTGCAGAGATTTCCTTTAGTTCTGGGTTTCTGAGCCCTTATTTCCTACCTAGGGAAATAGGCTTTTTTTCTCCTGTGCATTGTAATTCCTGGATGATCCCTGTAATTTATCGATGGTACCTTGTCAGCAGAGACTTGGCATAAAAGGCTTTGTAGTGTGCTGCTTAGCTGGCTGTATAAACATGAAAGTACCAGGTTTTTAACTAGCTTGCTCACATGGCTTCCCTTTGCAAAGCTTTAGCCAAAACACTCTGCTAGATAAAAGGATGCTGAGAAAGCCCAGGTCAGGTGGAGATTTTCTGAGAACAGGATATAACGTTGATCTTTGGGTTAGTTTTATTTCTTGTAACCTCTCAGTAAGAGCAGGGAATGAGGATAAATTGTTTTCATCTCTCGGCGGTCAGAGATTAAGATGGATGAGGCCGTGGGTTGCCTGGAAGAAGCTGTTAAGTAAGAGCCTGGCTGTGACCCCCCTCTCTTGCATCTTGGATGAAGCTGACTTCATGCTTCCTGCTTCCCAGGCGCCCTTCCCCACGCTCCTCCTTAAATATCCGAGCTGGTGAGTGATTGCCTTGAGTTCTCTGAGCTCTTTGAACTAGAATAAATGAGAAGGGCTCTGGGGATGATGCCTCTCATCGGTCACTTGCCTCTCACCTCTGAGGACAGGGGTTTGCATCAGGTGTGGCGTGAAACACATGGGGTTTGGTGCCTCTAAGGTCATGTCCTGCTAAGCCTGCCTGAGCTCCTGGTGCAGTGCTGAGAAACCAAGAGTTTTAGATCTGAGGGTTGTCCTGCAGAGTTTGAATAAAGAAAGGCTGAAGGAGGCTTTGAATAAGAGGCAGCGTGGTGTTTGGGTTCAGCCTCTGGGATTTCAGGGTCTGTTTGCCATTCTTTGTGCAAGGTTTCATGGAAAAGGACTGTATCTCTTCAGCATCCCAGATTCAAATCTGCAGGGAGAGATTTCCAGGAAACTTTGACTAATATTCATCCCAATTTTGGAGGGCACAGGACGGGTGTACCATTGGGAAGTGGGATTTTTGGGCTGGCATCCATGGGAGCAAAGCCACTATGCTTGTGGTGGGGCTGTACTGCAGCATCATTATGCTTTAGGTATTTAGTGAATTCTGTTTTTATAATGCAGTAATTTCATCACCAAAAGTACCTGCGGGGTTGAGAATGTGAGACCCTTCAACAGAGGAAATGTGTGTGCTGGAGCCCCAGTATTTGGTCCTGTTCGTGAGAAAAAAGCCTTGTTTGAGGCAGGGAGTTGCTGTTTAGCACCTGGGCACAGCGTAATCAGGGCTCCCTTTCCATGGGAGTTGTGAAGCTGCTTTGCTGGGGCAGAGCAGGAATGGAGCTGGCCCTGTTCAGCCCCACAAGAGCTCCTGTCCCTGCCCTGGAGCTGCCCTGCCTTGGCAAGGCCTCCTTCTCCTGCCCCTGGGATCAGTGTCAGCCTCTTGGGGGTGATGAGAGGCCCCTGGCACCTTGTGCAGTGCTCTCCTAATGTTCTCATTTTGTTAATGAGCATCTGAAGAAGATGCTGGTTGGATCTGGGTGGGGCATTGACAGTCTGGGACTGGATTGTTGGTCCCTCGGGTTCTGCTCTGAATGCTCAAGCACGGATGGGGAAGGAATGTTGGAGAAATGCTCAGCTTTGCACCCAATGAACAGAGCTCCCTGGGGTGCTGCAGTAGCTTGAGTTCTGAAGCCCCAAGAGAATTCCCTGCAGAAACACATCTCTGCTGTTTGCTGCTGTTGGAACAGCCCATGGTTGGCTTCTTTCATGCTGTCACCAAGGGGGGACCAAAGCTTGCAGAGGATCTCTGCCCTTACCCCGAGCCAAAGGGTTTTTGGGAGGTGGTAGGTGCCAGCAGGTCAGGCAGGACGCTGGGCACAGGCTGCCTTCCTGCCTTTCCTGTGCTTTGATGTGCTGCAGGGTATGTAATGAGCATCTGCCCTCTAAGAGAAAACAGATTTGAGTTCTAAAGTTGAAAAAAGAGGGAGCAATTTTGTTTAATCATTTTCACACAGATCCACAGGCGTTTCTGTAAGAGCGAGCGGCATCTGGTTCAAGGGCAGCCTTTGGCTGCTTTGAGCTCTCCTGCAGCTTCTGCAGGCGCAGGCAGAGATTGATGTTCCAGATGCTGTTCTCAGCAATCGGATCAATGACGTGCTTGTTTAGACTTTTCATTTTTTAAAGGGAAAAAAAAAGGTAGATTATACTTTTTAAGATCATCTGAAGTATCAAAGATCTGTGGGGTTTTTTTGTTTTGTTTGTTTCCCAGAGCAGGGCACTGGAAATTCTTTCCCTGTTTGTGAACACCACTCAGAAACCAGAAGTGAGCTGCCTGCCTCGGTACCTGGGTATTCATCCATTCCCTCCCTCCAGCTTCTAGTCACTGCAAGAAATACAGGCTTTTTTATTCCAAACACAGGGCATTTATTTCAAGGAGAAAGTACTTAAATGCAGCAATGCCCCTGTGCCCTGCAAGCTCCACAGGCTCTCCTGGTGTGTGCTCTTGGGTGTCTCCAAACTTGTTTGTGTGTGTGGGAAAATTACTGAGTGACAAGGGAAGTGCTGGAAAGCTTTGGGGATTTGATTTAAATCTGATGAAAATGCAAGGCTGCTGCCTGGTGGGTTTGTCAGCTGCCTGCACCCTTTGGGGTGGCTGCTGGGAGTTTGCTGCTGTGGTTTGTCAAACCCAGGCTTGTTATTTACCCATTTCCATGAATCAGGTGTCCGTGCTGCCCTCCCAGAGCCTTGTGGTGGTTGGTGTGTTGCTTTGGAGGTGAAGAGGGTCTGGGGGAGACAGATGTCACCTACCAAAGTCCCTGTGCCACCTCAGGAGTGCCATGGGAATGAGAGTCCTTAACCACTGCCCCAGCTCTGATCTGCCACCTTGGCTGATGGGCTTTAATTATAAGATGGTAACTTATGATAACTGCTGTGTTTTCCTTGGGAGGCTGTGGCAATGTTTGGCTCCTGGCATACCCTTGGGCTGTCTGATGGTCCCTAAAAGCTGCTCACCAAGAGCAGCAACATCATCTTGTCCATCTCAGAAGATTTTGGCTTGGCTGCTGGGATGGACGCTGATGTGGAGGGATCATGTGGTGTCTGAGCAGACCCGAGGTCTTGGCCAGGGTAGGTGTCACAGATTAATTTTTGCCCCTGCAAGTTCTGCTCACAGCATGACATACAGAAAAAAAAATCCCACAAAGTAAACCGGAATTAAACCGCAGGTTTTGTTCTCATTAGTGTAAAATCAGAAAATCTGGTGTTTCTGAGGCCTCTGAGGAGAGAAGGAGAATTAACTCCTGGAGAATGTAACCAGAGGATACTTAAAAGGCAAATTGTTCACATACTTTCTTTAAAATTTGCATGAGTGTAGCAAAAGGTCATTGCAACTGCAGTCTCCTCCTCAGATCCTGCCTGCCGGTGGCTGATTGCAAGAGCCTGTTGCTAAGTGTTCCTGGAAACAGAATAAAGATGAAGCAAGATAGTTGAACAAGAGGAGGGAGAGGAGGGGAAAAGCTTGGAGCTCAGAGAGGAACCGCAGGGCTGCCAGACGAGAGGAGCATGCTGGAGTTTGTGGCTGCGTTCAGTCAGTTCTGACCCAGGCGTGGGGAAGGGGTGACAGAGCCTGCAGCTTCAGGGCAGAGCCCTGGAAAAAGCCACTTGGACACAAGTGGATGATTTGCTTGCGTTTCCTGTGGCTCATCCAACTCCAAACACTTTGCTTCCTAGCATTGAGGCTGGAATGGGAATGGGAAGGCAGGCCGTGCTCCCACGGTGCTTTGTGCTCTTCCTGGATAAAATCTCTGTTCCTGCAGCATGGATTTAGTTAGCCTGGGATCATCTGGACAGTCAGGAGTCATGGAAAGCAGCAGGATGAAACAGGAATGCAAATACAAAGCTTGTCTAAGGCAGAAAGCCTTCAAGTCCAGGTGACTTGAGGATTGTATTGTGTCCATCTCAGGTCAGGCTCCCCTCTGAGGAAACAAATGATAGTGGTTTATGTTGCAGAATCGAATAAACCCCTGACACAGCTTCTTTTTATTGCTGAAAAGACAGGGAAGCAAAACTTTGCTGCTTAACTTTGGTCTTTCTTTAGTTGAGGCTCTTGTAAAACCACCAGACTTTCTCCATCTCCATGGATTGATTTCCTGGAAACAGTTTTAGTAACTGTTTCTGGAGTGATTTTTATCATCCCAGAGCATTTTACAAACTGAATATAGTAACAGCTGAAATACAGCCACATTTGAGGAAGGTTGCTGCCAGCGCACAGAAGTCTTTGGCATTTTATAGAAGAACACATGATTGTCTCTTCCTTTGGCACAGAACCTCCCTTATTCTCACCAAAAAGATGGGGTAGCCCTCTGTGTCACCTCCTGGTTCACTCTGGCAGCAGAGTGGGTGCGGGGCATCCTTGGCTCCCTGAAGCCTGTGGGCTCCGAGCCTCCCCCTCCAGCTGGGGCTGGCTGTCAGCAGAGGGAATTAATACACCGCCCCTTATCTGACATTTTGAGCACCCCCGTGGGATTCACGTTTCATCAGTTCCTGGCAGCAGCTTCTCGTCTTGCCACGGCTGTCTCTGTGCCATGCTCGGGGCGGCAGGAGGGGCATGGCACCCAAGGCTTTTTCACACCACCTTCCTGGGGCTGAATTTCATCTGTACGCTGACTCACAGGCTCTTGCCCCTTTGGGAAACTGTATATTTTGTGACTTCCGTCAGCGGAGTTTTCCGCTATGATTTTTCACCATTCTTGTTCATCTGTTTAATTGGTTTGGCAGTTGCGAGTCACGTCGCTGCTCAAGCCTTAAAACCAAGCAGAGAGTGGCCCAGCCTGCTGTCCCATTCCTTCCCAGTCGATGGCTCTGGAGCTGGGGGCCTCTTGTGTCACAGGGCTGGCTTTCTTGGGGCAGATCAGGTTCCCTCGCTTGCCCTGCACCTGGCCCACCATGTGTGTGTTTCATAAACCCCTCGGGCTGGGTCCCCTCCAGGCTCACCCCATACTGGTTGTCTCTCCCTTGCCTCTGTGCCCAGCCCATATCATGACTGTGCTCCTTTCCCTGTCCCTCTGCTTTATCCTCACAGCTAATGCCACCAGCTTTGCTGCAGTGTGATGGGAAAGCTGCTCTGCAAAGGAACAGTTGGGTGAAGAAACAGCTTCTCCAACTTCCCCACCTGCTGACTTGCTGTGCTGCTGTTGAGGTGTTAGTGTGTCTGAGCTGTGGGCAGCTTTGTTCTGCTCTGGTTTTAATGTGTGCAGGTGATTAATGGCAACCATGGGACTCTCAGTGGTGTTTTCCCATTTAGAGGTCATTGGCTCATGTGGGTTTGTGTTTCCAGCCCTTGTGGCCTTCCTGCTGAGGAGCTGAGTGTCAGTCTGGGGAGCAGGAGGAAGACGAGAAGTGCTCAGCTTGAGAGGCTCTTCCAGCAGCCTGTGTTATATCTGTCCTGCCTGAGTCACGAGTCAGTGGGATGGTCCTCCCTGCAGGGCACCCGCTGCTGGCTCAGGCCACTGCGGCTCTGGGGCTCAGCTGTGCTGGTGAAGTGTGTTAGGAGGGCACAGAGGCCCTGGAAGTACCTTGTTAACGCTGGTTTAGCCCAGAGCAGTTTTGGTGGTGTGATGTTTGCACAGGATGGACTTCATGGCTCCAGAGGAGAAGTTCCCACGAGCGCCGTGGCTGTGCTGGGTTGGTGCGGGTTGTGGGATCCCTTCCACCCCAGGAGCCCAGGAGGAGCGGGATAACTCCATGCTGTCTCTGGCAGGGAGACAGCTCTTTCCAGCTGGAGCTGGGGAGCACCTGGGTCTGCTTAGCTCCTGGCTTGTTCCAGTGTGTGGTTACAGAGCGAATCCCTCGAGCTGTGCCGCCCTCTGAGCTGCGAGCAGAGCCTGTTGCATGCAGAGCCCAGAGCTGCCCCGGCACCGGGGCTGTGGTTCTGGCATTCCCAGCTCTGCAGCTGTGTAACCTTTGCATGAAAATCCTCCTTGGGTTGCACACCAGGAGTGCTGCCAGATGAGATTCAGCGCTGTAGGCTCTGAGACGCTTAGATGGATGCAGCTGTAGGGAGGGCCAGACCAAGGAGTGCACCCTCTCCTGAGATCAGCTGGAGAAAAGTGCTTGTTTTCAAATGGTTTGAGTGGTTGCAGCGATGCAAGCGCCCTGTTGAGTGGAGGGTTTTGTAAGGAGGCATCAGCAGTGATGCGATGGATGAGCTATGGCATTTCAAAAGATGCTGGGTAATGGGCAAGGTTCCCATCCATCCAGCGGGTACCTCAGCAGCTGTGGGCACAAGAGGGTATCTGGGGTGTCTCGGTAGTATTACAAGGGTCTCCCATGTAGCTGGGCTGGGGGATGTCCTGGTGCTGGCCTGTCCTGGGGAGGTCACTGTTCAGGAGGCTCCTGGCGCTGCAGCATCCTGGAGCCCTCACTCCCCAGGGTGTGTTACAGTGCTAACAAATACTCCATTGTTTTCCAGGATTTTGTTGGTCTGATTGTGTAAGGTTCCCTTTCGGATTAACCACTGAAAACAAAACAGAAACCACACTAACACCTCATTGTGTGCATTGAACAAAAAAACCCCAACCAAAACAAAACACCAACAAATCCCGATTTCCCTGCTGATTTAAAAGGCTTTTGTGTTTGGTGGGAACTCTGTCTAAACTCAAGGCTTTTCAGAAGTGTTCGTTTCCTAATGATCCAGGATTGCAAGGTGTTTGACCTCAAGATTAGTGCCAGAACTCTGTGCTGGCAGCCTTGAAGTGAACAGTAGCAGCAAAGGCAGTGGGTAGGAAACTCAGGATCTGGCAGTCATCCTGCTTTCAGTGACAGATGAGACTTGGGACCAAGAGAGGCCCTGAACTTTGATTCAATGTCCCAGACTGCTACCCCACCCCTTGCCTTTCCTATGAACAGATGGAAAAATATCCCTTCCCTAAAGAGAGAGAAAAATTATTATTTTTTCTCATTACATTTGTGTTTACAGAGCTATTTCTTACTCAGCATTAGTCATTCAGAGGTGTAATTTATAAAGGCCACGGCTGATAGACTTCTACATGTGTCTTAAATTTTTCCCACAGACACTTCAGCTCCCGCTGTCCTCACTGATTTTTATGTGTTTGTCTTTCTGTCTTACCTACAAGGAAAATGTGAAAAAATGCCAATGAAAACAGGTAACAGAAGGTTGGTTCCAGGAGCTGGCAGACCCCCTGGATTCTGCACCCGTTTTTGTGCCCCATTCCCCTGAGGGTAAAGGGACAGTGCGTGGCTTAAGAACTGCAGGGGGAAAAAATGTGTATGAAATATCTGGCTCACATGCAAACCTACTTTTAAAAGATAAAGCAAGCTGTGCACATGGATAAACCCCCAACATTTATTTTAAATCCATGGAGGTATATTTCCTAGTCCTGGGTATGATGCTGTACCTTTAAATTCTGCATTGTCTGTGGGCTGTTGAATGCAATTTGAGGAACACCTGGAAAAAATGATGTTTACAGAAGACATCCTTGTAGTGTCGAGAGACCAGCCTGTCTGGTGGCATCCCCCCTGTTTGATTTCCTTCCTGTGTTGTTATCTGTATGTTTAGACAAATGTTGCTTTGCCCGGATCCTGGGATCAAATCAAGCTGCCAGCCCAGCACCTCTTTGAAACCTGCACATGTAAAACAAGCAGGCCAGCTCCCGTGTCTGCTGTGGGCCCTGGGGCTTTGCTCTCCATAGATCATGTTAACCGCTCGTCAGCTCTGCTCAAATTAAATGTTTTCCTATCAGATGTGGGCTGTGGAGGATCCAGCCTGTCAGGCTGCATGTGCCTCAGGAGGAGAGGAGCCAGCTTGTGCTCTGAGCCAGCCATATGTTGCTCTGCCCTCGAATAAAATGCTCAGCTTGCAGTCCCTTAGGTGGCATAGCCCGGGAAATTGCAAAGAGCAACAGTGCCAGTGCTGGGAGAGCAGGGTGGTGAGAGGGAGAAGATGGGAGGAAGCGAGGGCACCAGGATGTGAGGTTGGGCTGGACCAGGTTCCTCACCCTGGGGCTTTGGCTGTGGAGCTCCTCAGGGGAACAAAGAGTAGCCTCTGCTGGCAGCCACTGTGCCAGAAAACCCCATGGAGAGGATTTCCTTTTGCTTTGCTTCCAAAGCTTCCAATCCTTCTGCCATTGTGTTCCATGGTCGGGAAGAACAAAAGCCCAGGTTGTGAGCTGGCTCCTGCCAGGGTCTCCCCTGACCCCCCACTGGCTGTGGGGCACTGTGGGCATCCACAAGCTGGTCTGTGCTGTGCTGGTCTCCTACCATGGAACCACAGCAAGGAGAGGATGGAAGTGACAAAGCAGGACTTTCGGGTTGATTTCTTTAATTTCTTGCTATGAATTTGCACCAAGACATATTGTGGTGGGGCATCATCCACAGCAGGTGCTGCCAGGCTAAGTGCCAGGGAAAACTGGTGCTAAGGTTAGTTTTACCTGGGCTTTCAGCCACTGCAGAGAGCGTGCACACAGAGGGGAGCAATAACTCAGCAGCCCAGCTGCTCACTGGTCCGTGTGGACCAGCAGCCCCAGTGCCCTGCATTGTGCATCTCAGCTGTTCACATCAATCTTGTTTATTGCAATTCCAAATCCTCCCTCCTCAGCTCATTAACGTTCTCAGAGCAGACATGTCTCTCACCATTGTATTTTGTAATTAGATTTTGATTTACTTTCAGAGGGGAGCAGCAGCACAATAGCCATTAATTTATCCCAAGCCTTGCTCGATCTCCTCCATGTCACAGGGTCAGACCTTGGCGTGCACCATCTGGTCTCCCCCCAGTATTTGGCTGCGTGTTGTTCCTGCACCACGTCCCCCTTTCTGCTAAGGGGGTTCCCTGATGCATGAAGGGAAAGGAGCAGTGAGGGAGGGCAGGAAGAGGAGCCTTCACCCAAGCTGAGCTTGAATCGCAGGGACAGGCGTGAACCAGATTTAAATCGACAGGGCGAGGGAGCAGCCTGTTGTGTGCAGAGCCTGGGTGGCCCCTGGTGCTTGTAAACCCTTTAAGGCACGATGTAAAAGCTGTGGTTCAACACTGTGAGTGAGCAAGGACAGAGAGGTTCCCTGCAGCGCTAGGCCAGGAGCACAGAGCAGTGGGAATGGCCATGGATGTCTGGCCAGCCCGGAGCTGCTGTGTGGCAGGGCTGGTCCCTGTGGCCCTGGACCAAGGGCACTTTTCCACCCAAGTGCTGCTTGTCTGTTCCTCAGACAGACTTCATGTTCCAGCCCATGGCTCTCAAATGAGACACGAGCAAGAGCTGAGCTCGTGCTGTGATGGAAACCCTGCTGTGCTCTCGCGTGGTCACTTGTGGGGCTGCTGGAAAGCAGGATCTTTCCAACTCCTCACTGCAAGAGTTGCCCAGACCCTGTGAGGGTCTTGCCTCCAAGAGTGGATTTTTAGAAAAGTGGCTTCACACTTGATTGAGCAGAAAGCAGCAGCCATCCACAGCAGGAATGTGTTCATTGTGTTGCTGCCTTTCAGTTTTTGAACTGGCTTTGACTGTCACTGGTCGGGGTGGAAGCGTGGACTGCAATACGAGCAGAGGCAGTGTCTGCCCTCTTCATCCCCAGGCAGACTCAGCTCCATACCTGTGGAAGATGGAAGCCTGAGCGCTTTTATGGTCCAGTTTCACTCAACAGCAGAGAAATCCAGCCCCCAAGGAGGCTGGGAGGATCACTTGCCCACTGGCCAGGGCTCAGTGCGCTGCAAGCAGTTGTGCTTTATCTCTGCCAGCATTAACCGCTGCAGTCCAGGATTTATGTTAGTGACTGAATGCGACCAGGACTGATAAATCAATCAGCACAGCCAGAAATAGCGCCTGGCAGCTGTTGGAAGTGGGGGATCCCTTCCCCACCAGTATGTGCAGAGGCAGGAGGGGATTTCATCCACCCCGGCCGGGTGCCAGCCCTGCGCAGAGAGACCCGTGGGCTGCTGGGGAGGCCTCTCGTCTGACACCTTTATCTGGAAAAATTACTGTGGCTGTCTGCAAACTTCTCTCCAATGGGTGTCTCAGCCAGGCATTTCCCAGTCCCCAGGGTGGAGGGAATAACCGAGGCAGGGCTGGTGCAGAGAGCAGCCTTGTGGCCAACACCGAGTGCTGCTGTGTGGCCCGACGTCTGGGGATCGCCTCAGACCTCAATCATTAGTGATCCTTTAAAGCCTCTCCCAGCTGGTCACGGATGGAGCCATGGAGGGGAGCCCACGACTGCGGTTTCCAGGACAGCGTGGGGATGCTTTTGTGTAGGGATAAAGTTACTGGAGGAATCTGGTGACTCTGGTTTTTCCACTGGATGGCTGCACTTAACCACCTGCACAGGAGCCAGGGAGGTTTCTGTAAAGCTGATCAGCCTGTCTGGTGTCTTGCAAGGGGCTGTATTTCCTTGCTCCTTCTCCAGCGGGTGTGCTGGGGTGAGCTCTGAGTGTAGCAGCCTGAACCAGGAGCGAAGGGCGCTCCGAGGGGATCAGCTGCTTTCAGGCTGAATGGTCCATAGATTATTTCCACATCTGTGTTAGCTTTGGCTTGATCCCACAGATTTGCAACAGCTGTTGGGAAGCGGAGCAGAGATCCCCTCTTTAAATGGATGATCAAATCCTTAGAGTGTGGAGTATGTTATTTCTATGTCATCCTCTTCACGGCAGGAAAAACAGCTTTTCGAAGTTGCTGAGGCAGCACTCTGCCCTGCTGCCTGAGCTATCATCCCATCAGCCTGTGGTCTCAGAGCGAGTTGTAATTTGCTTTCTGCATCCCACGCCCAGCCTGACACAGGAGCCTTTGTGAGGTGTGTGGTTGTGCAGGTACCTGTACCAGGGATGCCTTTTTTCTCCTGGATTCCCCTTCCTGCATGGATCACAGCCAGTGAGTTTAACCTGAGAGGGATCAAGGAGGAGCTCATCCTTTTTCCAGAACCTGCATATGTGCAAATCCCTGGCATTTTACCCTGAGAAAAACTAACCAGTTTGCCACAAGACAGGTTAGGTCATCCCCCTGTTCAGAGGCTTTAGGTGGAGATCAGATGTCCTTGCTGGAAGCTGCAGTTCAGGTGCAAAATAGTGGTGTAGTGTGGGAATCCCACAGTGAGTTGTCTTACTCAAAAAGCCCAGCTAAAATGAACCAGCCCCTTTCCTATCCAGGTTCTGCTCTTTCAGGACATTAGGAGCCATCAGGCTTCCTTCAGAAGTGTCTGACAGGCTCTGGAAAGCAGTTTGGCTGATGAGAGCAGGGGCAGTGGGGGTGCTGGTGGATCCTGGCGCTGGTCCTGCAGCACGTGCATTTCTCATTCCCCATCAGCTTTTCTAGCGCACAGGAGAATCATCAAACCAAACTGCTCCTGCTTTAGACAGCACATTCCTGTACAGAATTAATGTGGTTAGTGTGTCGAGACCACTAATTTCCAATTCCAGGCTTTTATAACTAGGCTTAAAATGGCAACCCAGTTCCAGTCATCTTACATGCAGTTGTCATGTTTGTTGGTGCTGTGTGATGGGTTTCAGTGATGACCCAGGCAGCAAATCTATTGCAAATAGGAAGTGCTGCTCAGCATGAAACTTGGTTTGGTGTTAGCTGGGCTGGTGGGTTGTGTCTGGGAGCAGCAGCTGTTGCACAGGTGCAAGGTAAAACCTTTCAGTCTGGGTTGCTTTTTCTTGTTTGCCCAAGGTGGGACGGAGTGTGACATGATGGGTTCAAGTCTCAGAGCCCTGAGATGGACGTGCTCTCCCAGCAACAGCAGTTGTCACGCTGACCTCTTTTGATGCTTTTTGACCCTTCTGACACACACCTCGCTTTGTGCTTGCTTGAGGCGTTCTCCTGTGGACCCTCAGTGATGAGTTAGAAGTGGCAACACCCCACTTCATGGGGTCAGAGTGTCTGGATTGCAGATTACTTGTGCCATGGATGTCTGGGAAGCCAGGACCAGTGCCTGCAGTTTGGGGCAAGTGGAGCCTGATGGTTTACACATCCTGAGAAAACCCAGGACCAGTTGTTGGCACGAGTTGCCATGTCTGCTGGACCTTGTAGACTGCCTGGAGCCAGCCATGCCCTGCTTGCTCCAGTGCTTTGAGCAGGTTTGGTTTGGTGCTGTCCCCTTATCTGGGGTGTTCCAGCCCCATCTCTCAGAGCACAGTGAGTGGATGCAGCCTCTTGGCTCTGAAGTGCAGACCCTGCTGCTTCCCCAGCCAAGCTAAACTGCCAGGACCCGCCGTGATGCCCCAGGGGAGCTGCTTCTGTATACAAAGGACTTGGCAAAATGAAGTGTAATGTAAGCAACTATTTAAAGAGAGCGATCCGATTGCTAGTTGTAATTTCCTTATTGTTTGCAGCACCCTGTTAAATGCCTGTGATCCTTATAAAGAGCTTTTCCCCACCCTTTAAACTTCACAGAAGTGGATTTTACCTTCTGTGGTTTGAACACCCTCATTGTGAGGGGGCTGGTTTGCACTGAGTATTTCTTTTTTCATGCCCGAGGCCATTTGGTTTGAGAACCCATTGTGAATGACTTGGCTTGTCCCAAGAAATATGTCTATTGGAAATGGAAGGCTGGGAGGTAGGACACAGAACCTCACCTCTCTCTAGGTCCTGGCAGATGGAGGTTGATAGAGTCTTCTTAGATCAGTGGTAGCACTTTCTTTCAGACCCAAGAGCATTTTGCTAACACCTCTTGAAAGCGTGCTGACACTGTCACTTATGCAGACACAGCTTCTATAGAAAGATGTTGGAAGAAGTATTTAATACAGTGACACTAAAACCTGAATGTGAATGTGACTTTCTCCCTCAGCTGGATCTCTGGTGAGATCTGCACCTTGCATCCCATTCCTGGCCTGGTCCACAGGTATTCCCACCTTGGGAAATGGGATTGGACCTCTTCACAAATCAGGGACAGTGATCTGCAGTCACCACCTCTTCCTCTGGAAGAACACCTGTGAGATAGTGATGGAAGCAGCAAGATGTTGTGTGATGGTTTCTCCGGCTCTCATGCTGGCTGACATTGGTGGTCCCTTTCTGTGCTTCTCTCATGGCTGGGTTTTCCTTTCCAAACCAGAGCAAGTTGTAAACACACGGAGCCCAAGGGGCTCTACAGAGCAGAGCTCGGTGTTAGGGGAAGGTGGTGATTAATTTCCTTCCCCTCTGTCTCTTGGCTATGGTTTGGCTTTTGTTTGAGAGTTTGATAACTCACCATCGGGCTGTTGAGGGTGAAATACTTGGAGAAATGCAAGGAATTTGGTGATGGCAGCAGCTCCTCCGTGCATGGTGGGGACACTGGCTCCTCCAGCACAGCCAGCCCTCACCTGCAGGCTGGGCTGTGCCAGCAGCTGTCCTGTCTTGTTCCTCCTCATCCCAGCGAGTTTCTGTGCCTGAGTTAAGCTCCAGATTATCTTGTGCCAGAAGCATATGCTGAGAAATGTCAGCCCAGGACTGTGTGACACCCAGAGCACTCAGTCACCAGCATTGTGCAGAGCTGAGCTTGCTGCAAAATGTGGTGACCAGCACACAGGACCATCCAGGCCAGGATGCCAAAATGTGGCCATCAGCCTCCATGGCTTCTGCTGTAGCTGGTGGGGACCATTGCAAAGCTGGCAGTGCAGGATGGATGAGCTGGGCTATCTGGCTCCCAGGCTGATGTCAAACTCATTAATCAGGTCCTGGGAACAAATCCTGGAAGCCCCAGTCGCAGAAGAATGATTTTTTTGTGTGTTGGCCTTGTGTTCAGCCTGGCTGTGTCTTGGCAGGGGTTGCTGGTTTGTTTAATCAACACTGAAATGGGAGGGGAGGAAACAGCCAGGGAAGCATTACAAATTGCTTCAGAGCAGTGGCATTGAAAATATTTGCGTTTAGCACATCTTCTAAACAAAGACCTCAGAGCAGGGCAAATATTATCCCCATTTTACTTGCAAAGAGGTAAATGCAGGAAGAGGAGAAGCTTTACCTGGTGGGAGTCACACAGTGGTCTCACCTGAGGTATAGAGGGCATGGAGGTGATGGTGAGGATATCTGTGGGCACTGGAGGTCCGAGCTGGCCCAGCGGATCTTCCTTTTGTTCCTTCACACTCATTCCTGAAGCATCAGCTGTGTCTTTGCTCATCCCTGACCTCTGGTCTGAAAGATGCAAATGCTCCAAAATCTTCCTCCTCACGCTGCCAAGTTTACCTTTCTTATCTCCCTTCCCAATCTCTTTTACAGCTGAAGCTGTGGAACAAGTACAGAGTCTCCAACATTCCTTCCCTAATATTTATCGACGCCTCCACCGGGAAGGTGGTTTGCAGGAACGGCCTCCTGGTCATCCGAGATGACCCAGAAGGTAAGACTTGGAGTCTCGTGTGCCATGGAAACACAGACACACTGCTGCCTTTTCATTTCAGTTCATTCTGAACTGCCTGGGGGGCCGGGAACAAAGAACTATTGTCATTAACTATTCAAAGCACTGTGCTATTTGCAGTGTAAAATTTTCTGCATCATTCCTGCCAGATCTTGTGTTTTGGTTTTGCTTGTTGAAAAGAACAAAGAATTTCCCTCCAGGATTTTTGTGTGGAGTGCTAATGAGGAAAAAGTTAGGCTAACTGAAACATTAGGTTTGGATTTTCCTCTGAAGGAGGCACATGGACAGAGTAAGGGCCCAGACTTTCCATATGTTGGGAATAAAATCCTTCCAGAATACTGAATGGGACTTTATCACTGACATCACACTCTGTTGGATTAACGAATTTCCTATTATTTACAAACTAAACAGAAAAATGCTACCCTTCTCCCATGCTGAGGTTTGCTCTGCTGGGAGTTGATATAAAATCCATCTTTTTCCAATTTGGAAAAACCAAAATGAGCAAAATGTGTGCCCTAACTCATAAACCCTGCAGACCCATCAGTCAACTGCTGTAGTTGTCCATCCATACATATTACTGGCTCATTGTTTCTTCATGCAGCAAATACTGAGCATGGTGACTGAGTCTTTAATTCGGTGGCAGGAGCTTTACAGTAAGAACATGTTGTGGCCTGAGCCATCTGTGATGTTTCCTCCTCTCTGGCTGAACACATGGATTGATTGCTGTGGGAGCTGGCAGCAGATGATTCAGAGTGTGTGTCTGTGTGTACACACACAGCTTGCTTTGGGGTGCAGAGGGTTGGTGTAAGATAGATCTATATATAAACACACCATCTTGTACATATATATAGCTAAGGTTTTATAAATAACAAAAATATATGTATATATATAAAAATACATATTAGCGTCAGTATAAGGGACATAGTCTGACTGCATTCCTGAGCATGCACTACCTTGCCCTGTGTTCTTAAAATAAATGCTGTTGATAAAGAAAAAATGCCTCCTCAGGCACTAAAGCAGAGCAGGCTTTGGGAAGCCAAAGGTGCTGCGACTCAGGCTCACGTGCAGCCTATCTGAGAGAAGGTTCTCCTGGCTGCAGTGCAGAGCTTGGCTTTCTCAGCTTGGGACAGGGATGTTGTGGTGCTCAACAGCTGAGTTGCTCTGCATCCTCCTTGGATGGGAATAAACCCCAGTGGGATTGCTTAGGAAGGATCCCCTGTATGGTTACAGAAAGTGGGATGGCTTTCCTAGCGGAACTCTCTGAAACTGTAAAAGCTGCGTGTGCATGTTAACTGTCTCATGTCTTCTTTCCACCCCTATCCTGACCCTCTCCCCAGGTCTGGAGTTCCCTTGGGGGCCAAAACCCTTCAGTGAAGTTGTTGCTGGGCCTCTGCTAAGGAACAATGGGCAGACACTGGACAGCAGTGCCCTGGAGGGCTCTCACGTCGGGGTCTATTTCTCTGCACACTGGGTGAGTAGCAGGTGCTGTGCAGGGTGGTTGGAGTGGGCTCAGGGAGAGCAAAGACCCCAGGCTGGTTGGTGTTGGAGGGTTTAAGATGCTATGGTTATTCAGCATTGCAGTGGCTTGTCATCCTTAGCTGGCCCTTCAGAAGGGGAAGGGTGGCCAGATTTTAAAAGTGGAAGAGGTTTTGGTGGTAACTTATAGACCATAAGCCCCAGCCACGTTCAGCTGGTGCTCCAGCAACGATGAGGTCACACCTGTTGATGCTCACTGGGTCACCTGGGCTTGCTGGGTGTGGGTTTGGCCTTGAGGAGGAGACAGTTTCCCTATCCATGTGTTGTGTTTTGCAGTGCCCGCCGTGCCGAAGCCTCACCAGGGTCCTGGTTGAGTCCTACCGGAAAATCAAGGAGGCAGGCCAGAAGTTTGAGATCCTCTTTGTTAGTGCAGACAGGTGAGGCAGGCACAGCTGGCTGCCCCCAAGCTGTGAGCATTGCTGGTTTGATTTGATTTGATTTGATTTGGGGCAGAGCAGATTGGCTCTGGTGTCAGGAAGAATGAGAGTGCAGAGGGGGGCCAGCGAGGACAGCAGTGGGATGTGGAGCAGGTCTGTGTTTCACTTTGTGGCTCATGGCTTTGGGGTCTCAAGGATGCTTGAGCTGCTGCTGTCACTATGGCTTGGCATTCAAATGCTCCAGAGAGTTTGAAATATTTTAATGGGGAAAAAAATTCATCATAGACCTCTTCTTGAGGGACTGGGGGTTTTGCATTCCCTCTAGCTCTCCCCAGCAGCAGCACTTACCAGTGGGCTTTGGTGGAAGGGATAAAGGGCTTTGCAGGCCAGGTTTCTAATGAGGAGAGAGCCTGGCAAGCAGAGGGGCTGTGCTCTGCATCCCATGCCCTGCTCCTCTTGCACAGGTCAGAGGACTCCTTCAAGCAGTACTTCAGTGAGATGCCCTGGGTGGCTGTGCCCTACGCCGACGAGGCCAGACGGTCGCGCCTGAACCGACTCTATGGCATCCAAGGTAGGAAAGGCTGCACTGATGCACAGATCTCCTCTCTGCTCCTTTTGTTGAATATTTGTAATGTCTCCCCTTGTTTAACTAAACCAAGAAAACAGCAAAGCAAAGCACAGTGCCCCAGGCAGAGCCGCTTCATGTTTCTGCTCTCCACAAACTCACATTCCTACCACCTGCCAGGCAGCCTGTTAGTTGAAACAGGACTTCCATAAACAACCTAATTCTTCCTGGAAACTTGGAAGCTGTTTTTGGCTTGGATGTTTCTTGTCTAATTACTGATTTATTTATTTTTGCTTTTTCTTGGAGGTTTAAATTTCATTTTCTTGCTGTTTTATGTAATGCAAAGGCAGGCCATCGTTCTATGCAGGGGCTGAGGAGGATGGCATCTGGTTTATGTTAGTGACATGAATTACAGGAGAGAGAGTGTTTGATGTAAACCATGGCTTTGCTTTTACTGTACGTGCCAGTGCCAGAATTCCAGCAGCCCCAGCTGCTCACAGGGGCAGGGAGAGACTCTGTCTGGGTGGCTTCAAAGAGTCACAAAGATGATAAAATCTCACAGCAGCCCTCCTGGGGACTGGCACTTTGTTCCTTGAGGGGACAAACTGCAGCACAGAGGTGTGCAAGGTGACTGGCTCGCACGGTCTCACGTGTGGACATGTAGTTTCTCCCTGGGGTTAAAGGGTCTTGCTGCAATGTGGCTGTTTCTCATCCATTTCTGTGCAATGTCAGTCAGGTGGGTGCAGGCTGGCACTGTTCATGTGGTCTGCAGGGAAGGAGAAGTGTTGCCAAAGGTGGCCAAGGGCTTGGGAAGAGTGGCAGGAGAAATAATCCCTCCTTGGGGTCCTCTCCAAACACCCCTTCTGGCGTGAGCTCAGGTGCTGCTGCTCAGCTCTGTTCCCTGACCTTAACGCAAGGATAACCATTTGCCTGCTTTAAATAGCCATCAGTTTGCTGCTTAATTACCTTCCCAAGAGGCAAGAGATTTCCAAATTCATCCGTCTTTTCCCTGCCCGCTCACAGACCTCTCCAGTGCTGGTTTCAGCTGAGCACTGCAGTTGCATTGCTGCCAGTTTCACTGGGATTTTCTGTAAATAAGGTGTCCAGGCATGGATACTTGAGCACCAGGCATGCTGTATCCTGGGAAACAGTGACAACAGCTTTTCCTCTAACTCCAGCCGCTGGCTTTTTAAAGGTATCTCTTTCCTGTGTGCTGACCTGAAAATGTAAATATTGGCTGTTCCCCTGCACCCCTTCTGCCCATCTCCTGCATCTCCTCCTGCCCGTGAGCTCCCACGTCACCCCTGAATCCCCAGACGTTGGAGTTGCCTGTCTGTTTGCAGTCAGGCTTTTCACACCAGCTGTAACAAAAGCTTCCTGCAAACAGAGCTCCATGTCATGGGCCCAGCTCGTCTCCATGCACGGTTATTCCACTGAAATGAAGAATCAGATCCATGTAATCTTATCTTCCTTTCCCCAGAGGACTCTGATGTTGCCACACATCTTCAGAGGCTCCTTTGGAGCTGCTCCCTTGCAGCAGTGAGAGCATGTAGCCCATTCAGTGTCCAGGTTACCATGCTGGTGGTTGGGCTGTGAGCACAGCATGCACGCGGGGAGGTTTTCCGCTGTTTTTTGAGGGCTGGGTACTGAAACAACAGAAGAGCTTGTCTTCCTTGTCTGCTTTAAGTTCCTGAGTGGTGGAAAGCAGCAAGAAAGTAAAATCTCTTGTTGTTTTAGTCCTGTGTTGGCCCCTACAGCATTCAAAAACTCCATATAAATTGTAAGTTGAGTTATTGGCCTTTATTTGGGTTTACTTGAATGCCTCTATTCATAACTCTCATGCAGTCAGAGGTTGTACCATACCAGCTCTAGCAAATTACTTCTGGGTGCAGGACTGTCCTGAAAAGAGTCATGTCTTGTGTCGTGGCTGGGTAGAAATAATTCCCTGTTGTGTGGGCAGCTCCTGGTCTGTGCAGTCCTGTCTTCAGTGGAATCAGCTCTCCTTCTGATGGGATGAAAGCAGTGATAAGTTTTATGCTTGGTTAGGAATTGCCCCTTGTTCTGTATCTTATGACACCTTTGGAGTTCCTGAATATTCCCTCTGGACTCCATGGTTCTCCTTTGGGATTTGCAATCTCTTCCAAAAACTGCTGTCTCTCCTCTGGCCCACGCTTTAGCCCTGACACCCACAGGTCACTCTCACAGCCTGGAAGTCACAGTTAGGGGAGGTTTCTGGAGTTTTCTTTTGAAAAAGTGATAAAAAAGCAATAAAACGCACCACCCGTCCTGTGGTTGGTGTGGTTGGTTCACGTGGATTGTGATTATGCACCCAATGGACTTCATGCAGATGAGATTTCTGTGTCAGATATGGGGTTTAACATATAAATATGTAAATGCCTTGCCAGGTTCGGTAACAAACCATTTGGCCCCCGTGTTTTCATAAAATGCTGGCCCCATGGGAGCCAAATCCATTTTCTAATGCATAAAATCCAACTGAGCCCATCTATGCTAATTCTCATCCAGGCTTATACAATATTCATTGCAGTGTCTGATCGCTGATTCTTCTTGATAAGTAAATTCTGATATTATGACTTAAGGCAATTACCAAAACCCCCAAAAGGCACTAAAATAACAAATAGCTGCTGGGATGAGCAGAGAGGGGAGAAGTTATTTGGGTTAGCAGGTATGAATAAGGTTAAAGATAGTTCCCCTGGTCCTGCAGGTCTGTATCCCCTGAAAAGATGTGTTTGTCAGGGAAATAGTCACAAAGATGGCCTGAAAAGACAAGGCTGATGCTGTGGGATGCCACCATGAGCCTGGTAAGGCAGTGTCCTGACCCCAGGGACTTGACAGGGATGTGAATTATCATAAAAACAGCTCTGTTTTCTGATTCAGTTTTGTATTTGCACTTGGAGGTTTGGTGGCTGGGTATTTGGGGGGAAGGGGGGGGTGGCTGCATATGCAAATCAGGTAAAATCTAGAGGAATGTTTTGAATAGTGGCTGAAATCCTTGATAGCTGTGGAATCACAATGATCTGTGTCTAAACTGAGCCTTTAATTTTCCCAGATCAGCAAAGCTTATTTGAAATCTCTGCCTGGTTGTGCTGCATCGTTCAGGCTGACTGATGACCTGAACCTGGAGTCTCTAGAATGTCCCTCATGTATAATGGATGCAAAAGCAGGCGTTTGGGATGGGGTTGGGAGTACTAAATGGATAAAGATCCAAATCCTGTGGGATGCTGAGTACCGTGTGTTTCTGGCATCAGTAGTACTTTGTCCCTGTAAGGGCAGGGCCAGAGTGAGATTTCCCAATTCCTTCCAGTCTGTTTAACCCATCCCTGCCCTGGAGCTATGTTGAATACGAGCAGGTAATGAATAAACCTTTTTGTGATACAAAATGGTTTTCTTGGCATACCCTTAGGATGTGCAAGCCCAGCCACTGGGCGGGTTCCTGCACTGCTGCTTAGCACCAGCGCAGTGCTGTGCTCCAGCCCCAGCACAGCAGCAGGAATGCGAGCCGGGCTGGAATGAGGGGAATGCGGCCGCTCGCCCAGACCTGCAGGCAGGCTGGGACAGACAGATGGCCGTGTATTTCCTAGAGAAATGCCTAGAATTCAGAGGGCTCATGGCAGCACAGAAGCCTGGCAGGGGCAAGGGAGCTGAGTGCCCCCTGTGCAGAGAATGGCTCTGCAGGGCATTGCTGGGGAATGAGCTTTAAAATGAACCTCTGGAGGAGGCGAAAGGATTGGAGTTGCCTCGGTTTGCTGGTTGTGGTTTGGGGGATGTTGCTGGTTGAAGGAGATGCTGCACAGGGAGCAGGCTGAAGGCCAAGTGATGAGCCTCAGACAGCAGCACCTGACACTGACACTAGTCACTTCACGTGTCCCTTGGGGCCTGATCCCAAACTCTCCCTTCTTCCTTCCTTGTGGGATGTTTCTTTGTGTCCCTGATGACAGAGGAATGGCTGTTTTCCTGATGAAGTCACCAATATGAGCCGCTCCTGTTGACCCGCCTGTGACTGTTTCCTAGCTGGAAAGCCAGTGCCTTATCAGATGGGATGGTCACCAGCTGCTGTCCACCCTGCCCCACTGCCAGCTCCTGTATAAAAGCTTCTCCTTTATGACAGGGCTTTCCAGCCCCACAGCACAGGGCAAAATGCTGCTTTTTTCCACAGGCCAGAGCACCATTGGGTGTGCTCTGTGCTCTGTCTTGTCTTGCCCAGTGCCAGGATCCTGTAGACCCTGGGCATTCCTGCACAGCTATATTGTGGGAATGGTGGGGCCATTAGGGCTGAGTGCTGGGGGGCTGTGGGGGTTCATGGAGGAGTCTGAGGCTGCTAAAATACATGGCATTCCTTCTGGGAAGGAACACACCCTGCTTCCTGGCCACCATTTGATCCACGTGTGTTCCTGCAAACCAGGACCAGTCTCTTCCAGCAGCAGCCACATCTCAGCACCAGGATGGTGGTGCACAGGTGGCACATTTGCCTGGCACTGTGCAAGAGGGAGCCTGGGAGGAGGGTCCCTGTGTGGCATGGTGGGATTCGCATCCAGGCGCATCAGATGGCAGTGACCCCCAGCCTGCACTTGGACAGGGAGAGGCAGGCAATGCCAGAGCCTGTCCCTGTGCTTCCTGCTCTGGCTCCTGAGTTGCAGCGCTCTGCTAGGACGGAAACAGGATCCAGGGAGCCTGATCCCCACACTGTGAGCTGTGGAGAGGGAGCAGGCTCGCTGGGCTCCTGCCAGAGCCAGAGGCAATAGGAAAAGGTCTTTCTCCCCACGCCCTGTTGCTGGCTGGTTCATGCTTTGGCTGATCCCCCCTGTTTTTTTCCATCGCAGGCATCCCGACCCTCATTGTCCTGGACTCCAAGGGAGATGTGATCACACGGCAGGGGCGGGTGGAGGTGCTGAACGACGTCGAGTGCCGCGAGTTCCCCTGGCACCCCAAGCCCGTGCTGGAGCTGACGGACTCCAACGCTGTGCAGCTGAATGAGGGCCCCTGCCTCGTTCTCTTTGTAGGTATGGAGCTGTGACAGCAGAGCCTGTGCTCGGGAAGGGGGCTGGGCTACCTGCCAGCACAGCCAGAGCTGGCTGTGGGGCTGAGAACCTGCCTCTGGTGGTGACAGTGTCCGTGGGAAGGGACATCAGCCTGTTCCCATCACTGAGGGCAGTGCTATGTGCTCACATGTCTGGAGAGGGCGTGGGGGAGAGAGAGCTCCTTGTGGAAGCCCCTCAGGACAGACCTGGAGCCTCTTCTGTACCAGAGCAATGGGCTGCTGCAGCTCTCAGGGATTTCCCAGAGAGAAATAGTGCATGCTGCTGCCATGCACTATCCCGAGGGATGCAATGGAGAGGCGATTGGCAGCACAGAGGAGCTGTCATATCAGAGGTGTAGTGGTGGCTGTGGACAGGAATGCTGATGAGGTGCTGGGGAGTATGAGAAATACACTGTCACAGCCGGTGGTGGTGGAGATGGGAAAAGCCTTTCTGGAGCAGGGACTTCAGGCACACGTGACATTCCAAAGGAGGCAGAGGAAGCGTCTCTGGGAGGGATTATAGCTCTGTGCTGGAAACCACAGCTCCAGGCTTGAGTCCTTTGGCTGAACAGGGCTGTGACCGAGGAGCCTCTTTCATGTTCTGCTGGCTGTTGATTCCCCCTGTGGGGCAGTGGCTGCAGGACAGGGCAGGCTTTTCCCCAAAGTTCCTGTCCCTCTTCCACTGCTAACCCACATGTGAAGTTACAAACAAGCCCAGAGCTCATGTGAAGCACAGATGGCTCATTCCCTCATTGCTTCCCTGCTAGCAATGGGCAGGTAAATCAGGTGAGGGCATGGCTGGCATGAGCTATGCTGCAGGCTGAGCCCTGGCTAGGCAGCAGAGGGGTGCACACAGCATCCTGGGAAGCAAGGCAAGGGCTCCAGAGCACTCTGAGATGTCCCTTCAGTGCTGTGTGGTGGTGTGGTCGGGATTTGCTGAAGAAGCCCCCCGTACCCCAAAGCCTGCTGGTGTTGTGCAGGGGCCTGGCCCAGGGCAGGGCTCGTGTCCCGCTTCCTCACATGCCCTTTGTGAGCAGCACACCCTTCTCTGCAGCGCTGATAACACAGCCCTTGCTCCTTTCCTTCTTTCCTTTCAGATTTCCTTTTGACCCTGGTTATTTATTCAGCAGAGCCCAGCAGGGGATGTGAGCACAGAGCCAAAAATCCTCTCCTCACACGGGAAGGACCGGCTGGCCACGCCAAGCCTGATGGATTGGGGCTGGCGCTGCAGGCCTCTGGAAAGAGTTATTTTTATCTTGCTCTGAGCAAAGTTTTTCTATCACCTTGCTGCAAACAGCTCATCAGGAGAGCAGCTGGGGCTCTCCCTCAGCAGTTTTGGAGATAGATGGTCTTGGTGAAATCTGTGAGCAGTGTGCTGGGGCAGAGACGCAGCTGGTGCTGCATCAAGGCAGGCACTGGGGATGGGGGCTCTTGGCCAGCCCGTGTCCTGCTGGGAGACCCCCCCACAGCCCAGTGCCTGTGCTCTACAGGCAGCAACACCCTCAGGAGAAGGCAGGCTTAGCAAGTGCTGGTGGTGAATAAATCCTGACCGATCTACATCCTTCCCCAGAGAGGTTAGGGCTGGGTTAGCCAGAGTGTGCAGGGCTGGCTGGAGTGCCGCCAGCAGCTGATGCTTTTAGAAGAATCAATCCTTGCAGACACCCCACAACTCCACATATTTGTCACTGCCATGCAGGACAGATCCTGAAATCCAGTGTCTCTGAAACTGATTTGCTTGGAGAAGCCAGAGAGGACAGGAATGTGTGGAGCAAGGGCAGAGTGCATTTTAGGCATGGGCATCACCTGCCCAGGACATGCTGGACCTGTCATGTTGGGTGGTTTCATCAGGGACCATGAGAGCCACACGTGACCAGGAGACAAGCAGGAGACAAGGGATCTCTCTTTTGCCTTCTTCCTTTTTTTTTTATTTAATGCTAAAAGTTGTCCCCGAATTGGAATCATTTAATCTCGGTGCTGCTCAAGGACGCAGGCTCTCCTCTTTCCAGCTCAGTATTTGAACTTCAGTGGTGGCTGCCGTTTGATTGATGTTGCCATCTCTTTCTACTCTACCTCTGTCAAATCAAAGCTGCCTTCGCAGCGCTGCTGCCACCGAGACTCGAGCAGCAAAGCTGCTGATCAGCTGTCCTGAGGCAGAGGGATGGTGGGTGGCGGGCAGGGGTGCCAGGCAGCCTCAGATCAGCCCTTCCTTTGGTCTTCAAAACATGCCAGTGTCGCTCAAACCACAAACCAGCTTTTTTGTGCCTGTTTGTCCCTGCGCATCAGCAACAGCACCAGGGAGTGAGCACTGAAGTATTTGGGGAGCAGGAGTTGCTCTTGTGTTACGTGTTTCCCTGTGTCACATGAAAAGCATGTTTCAGCTGCTCCCTAATTGCTACAGAGCTGTGTGGCTTTGAAGCTGGTGCAGCGCATCCGGGCTCCCGCTTCCTGCATGGTGGTGCTGTGGGATAGAGCTGCCAGCGCCCGGCCGGTCTGCATCCCTTTGATCCTAACCTCCTCTTTGCCTTGCCTCTTTCGTTTTGTCTCCACACCTCTGTGCCCTGCAGATTCAGAGGATGACGGAGAGTCGGAGGCAGCGAAACAACTGATTCAGCCCATAGCTGAAAAAATCATAGCCAAGTACAAAGCCAAAGATGAGGAGGCGCCGTTACTCTTCTTCGTGGCGGGTGAGGTAAGTGAGAGGAAAGTGCAGGGCTGTGTCCTGCTGGGTAGGAGGACTGAGCTGGGTTGGGTGCTGCTGTTGCCATTGTTCAGGGTGGTAAACTGAGGCATGGAGCTACTGCAGCTACTTAGGGACCACAGAGCAAAACCAGACTCGAGGCCTGGCTCAGTCACTGCTCTCCTTGCTGGATATTGCTTCTGACAGAGGGGTCCCAGATGAGATTGCTTAGAGGTGGAAAAGCCTGAAGGCAGGTGAGGGAGCTGCTGAGGACAGGCAGAGTGGGGCTGTAGGATGTGGGAGGGTGCGGAGCTGCCATGGTGGGGCTTCCATCCCCATGCCGTGCTGCCTGCTGGCCCCTCGAGCTCTGAGACTGCACAGGCAGGGGGAGAGGAGCAGGCTTTGGGTTTCAGCCTGTGAAACAAGGGCTGATTCCTGAGCTGGTCATGCTGTTCTTGGCTGGGATGGTATTTAGAGCACGTGCAGGCTGCGGCGCATGGGAGTCAAAGATCTGCTGGAAGTGGCAAAACAGGGTTTCTGTCTTCCCTTTCCCCTCTGCCACCACGTTGCCCTGCTGCAGCCTGGCAAAGGAGGAAGGTTTTGTGTCAGGGTCAGAAAAGCTCCCAGTACCCCCAGGCCTGCGTTGCTGCTCAGGGCCTGGGCAGGTGGCGGCGGCTGCGCCTGCTCCGTCCCTGCACGCCCACGTCACCGCCGCAGTGTGCCGTGAGCAGGGCCCTGCGACAAAAGGGTCCCCACTGCCACACCCCGGCCCCCCCGGGCAGGAGAGCCCCCACTGCTGCCTCCCACTGCCTGCCCTGTCGGCCCCTCCGCGCAGGCGCTCCCGCTCCCACCGCCGCAGCGGGGCTCTCAGCATCCCAACTCAGCCCTGCACCCTTGAATAAGTCCCTTGTTGGAAAGGCTATTTCGGGAGGGTCCAGGACCTTCCCCCCCCTCCCCCAGAGCCTGCGAAGCATTTTCCTCCCGCTTGCCGGCTGTGGCTGAAACATTGCTGCTATTCATCCAGCTCCTGACGTCCCTGTGGAGGCCGGGACGAAGAATGGGGAGCGTCCGGCCCGTCCCATTCATCCGTCACCTCAATAGCCGGGAGTGCTGGCCCCGGGTCTCTGCTGGCCCCCACGCACAAAGCAGCCCGGCCATGGACGGAGCAGGCGCCTCCCATTCCTCTCCCAGCACCGTCTGGACCGATTTTTGCATTGATTAAAAATGTTCCTCGGTCCCTTTGCGGCGAACAGATAAAGGACGAGGCACCCCGACACCTGGGCTGGGGGGCGAGGGCCGAGGCGACGAGCCCAGCCCTGCTCGCCCTTCCAGCCACGTGGTCCGGCTGCGCCAGAAACCCCTGCAAAGGAAGGGGAGGCGCGACCAGAGTCCCCCCGCGCTGCCGCCACGCGCTGCAGAGCCCCGGCCGCCAACCAGGTGCATGGATTCTGTTCCTGCCCCTGCAGAGGGGCGCGGGGGAACGCCCTGCTCCGGGTGCGGTGCGTCGTGGGCTTGGCTGCGAGCGGGAGAGGAATCGCCCCAGTGCCGGCTCCTGCACTGCACAGCCTTGGCAGAGATGAATGGTTGCCTTTGCTGGGCCGTGCCGTGCCGAGGGGAGGGCAGCCCGCTCCCCCTGCAAGCAGCCTGCTGCTCTTGTGGGTGCCCAGACACTGGGAATGCCAGTGGAGTCGTGATGTTGGCTCAAAGCACAGGTCTTCGTCCCATTCCTGTTCTCCGCTTTGCTCCAGATGTGCGCCCAGGCCCCTTTAGTTTCCATCCCCTCTGAGTGATGAGGCCACCTCTGTGCTGGCAGTTGCCACATTCAACACTCGTCCCCAGCTCCTTGAGCTGTGGATGCCCCAGAGGCTCCAGGATCAGTCTGGGGGTGCTGGGAGCAGTGCACTGCATGACCAGGGTTGGAGGAGTGCATGTCCCATTCCAGCCTGGGATAAATCAGCCTGGTTTGGTTTGCACACAAACTGTGGGCAGCAAGGTGGGTGCTGCCTGCTGCTCTTGTGGTCCTGTAGTGCTGCTGCAGAGCTCAGTCCCTTGTGGGCTGGACTGTGCTGTGGAAGCAGCAAACTGCTCCTGGTGTCCTGGCTCTGCTGATGACTCCCCTCTCCCTCTCCTTTTGGCCTCCAGGATGACATGACTGACTCCCTGCGGGATTACACCAACCTGCCTGAGGCTGCACCCCTGCTCACCATCCTGGACATGTCAGCCCGGGCCAAGTATGTGATGGATGTGGAGGAGATCACACCTGAAATCGTGGAAGCCTTTGTCAGCGACTTTCTAGCAGACAAGCTAAAACCCGAGCCCATCTAAGGGGGCTTCTGCCAACAGACATTATTTAAAACTAGGTCTCTCTTCCGCCGCTTGTGGATTCTCCAGCGTGTCCTCACGCCCGACCCAGTATCCAACCTTCTTGTGGTGCCTTGTTTTACGCAGTGAATCCTTCTCCTAAGCAAACTCCTTGAGATGCACTTTCAGCAGGGAGTTGTTGGCGTTTGGAGACTTCGCTTGTGCTTCATGGTGATATATTCTCTAATAACCAGGCCAGAACTGTTACCGTATTGTTATTTTATACGCGGCACTAGCTAGCAGGCAAATCTTTTTGCATGGTGTTCTTCCCAACGTATGCATCAGGCAGTGGATGGGGTTCTTGGGGCTATTTTCTTCTCCTCCTCCCCCTTCTTTCCTTTCTTACCAACCCTGCTGACTAAATGACTTCCAGGAAGCAATAAGGAAACTGTCCCCTTTGCCCCTGGCCGGTCCTTCTCTCCCATGCAAGTGCCCTGACAAGGCCAAGACAAAGTCTTAACTGCTGACAACCTCTGAAAGACCACGGCACAGCCAAACTCTTCCTCCTTTCTGGCGGGGTTTCCCACCTCCCACTCCAAGCACCGACAGCCTTAGGCAGTGCTGGCTGTGCATGTCAGGGTCCATCTGCCTGTGATGGTGGGTAATCCCTCTTTCCCTCCCTCTCTGAGCCAGGAGGAGGATCACCACCCGGCTGTCATCACCTCTCGTCTCTCCCTTGTCCTCTCCTTGTCTCCCCTTTCTGGTATGAATTGTCCTCTCTCCTCTATGTTAGTTGATCGAGCTGTTTTTCATAGGTGTGTCCCAAACTCAATGTTAATGGTGCTGTTCTTTAAAAAATAACCAAAAAAAAGAGAAAAACCCTAAGAAAAAAAAAATTTAAAAAAATTTCTCCCAAACCCAAGCAGCACAGCCGAGCCCCCCCGAAAAGTGACATTGTAAAAACTGTACATGGTGATTGGAACTTTGTAATAAAACTGTTAACAATGACCTCGTCCCTGGAGGTGCCAATTGCAGTGTCCCAATGTCCGGGGAGAGGGAGCCTGTGTGTGGGAAGAGGAGCCCCCAGCCAGACCCCAAGGGTAGGTGTCAGTGGCAGCAGCTCCCAGCACTGAGCTGGGATCGTGTGTGTCCCCTGTGGGCTCGCACAGCCCCTGCCTGTGCCTGCTTTGTCAGGGGACCCGGTGGGTTTGGTGCTCCCCAGGAGGGAGGGAGCCATTTGGCAGCCAGTGTGGTGCTCCCAGCCTGATGTCCAAGGCCTGAATAGCACGTGTTGTGCAAGCCACTGCCTTCCCCTTTCAGCTCATTAGTCAGCCGTGGCAGGATTATGGCCTCCCCTTTTATCGTGCTGCAGCTTCCCACCCTGCCAGGAGCTGGGAACTGGCCTGTGTAAATCCACCCTGTGTTTTGCACGTTTCAGAGGTTCTCGGGTCCAGCAGTGATGAGCTGACTGGTGAGCAGTTCAAGGAGCAGCCCACCACCTCCTGGCATGTGGCAGGCACCCCTGGCAAGGTTGGAATGCTTGTTAGAGCAAAGGGTCTGGGTGAGCACAGGCAGGACCCATTCAAGTGGCAGCAATTGGCCCTTTCTGACCCCAAAACCACAAGCAGCAGCCAGGCTGAGAAGGACACAGGCTGCCAACAGCATCCTGGCTGGGCCAGCACAAAAGTTGTTGCGGCAACTACACCCTGACCCCGCCCCGAGGGATCCGAGGCCTCCCAGGATCTGCTGACTGAGAAGGGCCGGGCAGAGAGGAGCCTTTCCCTTCTCACGAGCATCACCGTGCGGCCGCCGTGCCCGCCAGGAGGCACACACTCATCCCAACGCTGCTCCAGCACTGCCAGAGCCTTAAAAACTCATTAATTGCAAACCAAACAGCCCGAGCTGCTCTTTATTAACTCTTAAGGGAAGCAAAGGGGAGAGGTGCTCCTTCAGCACCCAACCCACAGCAGTTTAGCCCGCTATGGGGAACTTCTGCCTGTCATCCTCCTGCTTGTGCCTCTGCAGCAGCTGCCTCTTGCCCTCGAAGAGCACGATGCCAGCAGCGATGGCAGCGTTCAGGCTGTCCATGCCTGGCACCACGGGAATGACCAGTCTCTTCCCCCCCGTGCTGGCTGCCAGCTGAAGTGCATCCGTGCTCAGGCCGTGGGTCTCCCCACCGATCACCACGGCCACTGGAGTCCGTGCCCAGTCCTCGTAGTAGCACTGCGTGGGCAGCTCTGGGATACCTGCTGCTCCCTCCTCATCCTCGTGCTCGGGAGCAGCCTTGGGTCTGCCTTTCACAGGAGCTTTCGGGCTGCCAGGAGCACAGCTGGCCCCCCCAGCCTCTCCTGGCATGGATGTGGTCTCGGCCTGAGCTCCTGGGTCTTTGTTGTCGGCCACGCAGACCTGGATGCCAGCAGGAAGGTTGCTGGGAATGGATTCCCAGTCCAGGTTGGCAATGATGGGCAGACGGAAATGAGCCCCCATGCCTGCACGGAGCACCTTTGGCTCCCACGGATCCACACAGCCTGAGAAGGAAAGCAGAAAGATGGTGACAGTGCAGGGACCCTCACAAAGATGGGATTCAGTGGCTACTGCTTCCTGCAGCCAATCGCATCTGTGCCAGGTACTCCTTACAAACTCTTGGGAGCATCTTCAAGCACCTCATTCCCTGCCTGACCCGCAAATTCCTACAAGACCAAACTTTCCTCTTACCTTTGGTGATCAGCACTTTCTCACAGCCTGCTCCTGCTGCAGATCTCAGAATTGTGCCCAGGTTTCCTGGATCTCGGATATTGTCGCAGATGAGGAGCAGTGGCAAGGAATTGGTGAGCTGAGCAGCAGGGTAAGACATCTTGGTGTGGTCAGGCTTGGAAAAGATGCCTGAGGACACAAAGTGAGACAGGTTTCTGACTGACCCACCCCAAGGAGAGGGCTGGCTCCTGAGTTAGGTGGCCCAAATCTCTCTAAAGATGTGCTGGAGGAAGTGTTAGGAAAAGCACGACCTAAAAGAAGTTTGAGAAGAGTTTGTCACTTTACAAGGAAAAGTATCCCCAGCAGGGCCGTAGCATCGTGTTAATGAAAATGAGCATTAGCACCTTCAGTGATCTAGGAGCCACATTCAGTTACCACAGCAGCCCAAATAAAAGGGAATTCTCCCAAATATACCACTCTTGACACAGCATCAGAATGTCTAGGGAAAGGTTGTGTTACCCTGAGTACGAAACAAGTCTCCCTTTAAGCAGCATTGTGACTGTTCCCAAGGCAACTTACCTAGAAGCCCCTGAGGAGTTACGAGGTCAGACCAGATCTTAATGTCTTCAAATTTCACCTTAACCAAGCTGGCTCGTTTTATCTCTGCCTCAGGCAGCTCCTTCAGGTGCCCCACAGTGCTGAAGAAGAGCGTCTGTGGCACAGCTCCTGCCTCCAGTGCATCCTTGATCAGCCTGTGACCCTCCAGCAGAACCTTCCCGTGATTGTCCCGAAACTTCTTTGACTTGGCGATAGTCACCACTTTTCTGGGGAGAAGTTAATCAGAGAATGGCTGTGACGCTGACAACCCCCAACAGCTTCACTGGGAAGGCACAAAGTTCATCAGAGGGATGGAGAACCTCTCCTAGGAGGAAAGGCTGACAGAGTTGGGACTGTTCAGGCTGCAGAAGGCCCCAGGGTGACCTTAGGGCATCTTTCAGTACCTGAAGGGGATCCAAGAGAGCTGGAGAGGAACTTTGGGCCAGGGCCTGGAGGGACAGGATGAGGAGGAATGGCTTCCCAGTGCCAGAGGGCAGGGTTAGATGGGATATTGGGAAGGAATTCCTGGCTGGGAGGGTGGGCAGGCCCTGGCACAGCTTGGGCAGAGAAGCTGGGGCTGCCCCTGGATCCCTGGAAGTGTCCCACGCCAGGTTGGACGGGGTTTGGACCAACCTGGTCTATGGCAGCTGTCCCTGCCCGCGGCAGGGGTGGCTCTGGATGGACTTTAATCTCCCTCCCCACCCAAACCATTCCCAGACCCCCAGTTCCCTCCAGCCCACCCGCACCAGGCAGTGGGTACCACCCTCCCGCTGCCACCCCCCAAAGGGGCCCGGATTCCCCTCCCACGCCGCAGACACAGCTCGGGGCCGGTCCCACCGGGGGTTTTCCCCGCTCTCACCCCAGCCTGCGGTCCCCGGGGGCCGCCTTCTCGTACCACAGCCCCGGCGCGGCCGCGCTGCGCTGCACCGCGGGATGCGGCGGCTCCTCCCGGGGATGCCGCTCCTCCTGGGGCCGGGGCAGCTCCTGCCGGGGCCGGGGCAGCTCCTTGTGCGGCGGCAGGACCCGCACGGGGTTCCTGCGGAGCGCCCGCACCCCGCGGGGCTGCGGGAGCCGCGACGGCAGCGGCGGCAGCGGCAGCAGCAGCGAGCGGGACATGCGGGGCAGCCACGCCATGGATGTCACCGCCCCGGCCCGCACGGGTGATCCCGCCCCGCACTGATGTCACCGCCGGGGTGGGGAAAATCACGCACATCGTCACGGCCCGGCTATGGCTGCCCGCAGAGCGCTGCACTTCGTGTTCAAAGTCGGGGACCGGCCCCGCACGGCGCGGTTCTACCGCGAGCTGCTGGGCATGAGCGTGAGCGGGGGGTGC
>JAWWTY010000045.1:3325772-3530468 GCA_035222235.1 Margarornis squamiger | reverse complement strand
AAGGAGAAAGGGGGAATGGGAATGGGGAAGGGGAAAAGGGGACTAAAGAGGGGAAAGGGAGATGGGGAAGGAGAAAAAGGAATGGGAAAGGGGAAAAGAGGACAGGGAAAGGGAAAAGGGGACAAGGGAGGGGAAAGGGAGACAGGGAAGGAGAAAAGGGAATGGGAAAGGGGAAAAGGGGACAGGGAAGGAAAAAAGGGGACAAGGGAATGGGAAAGGGGACAGGGAAGGGAATAGGGGCCACGTCCTCCCCACACTGACCCCTTTCTTGCCCAGTTCAGCTGGTCTAGTGGAAGGTGTCCCTGCTCATGTCAGGGAGGTTGGAACGAGATGATCTTCAAGGTCCCCTTCCAACCCAAAGCATTCTGTGGTTCTAAAGGTGCTGAGGCACGAGGAGTTCGAGGAGGGCTGCAAGGCCAGCTGCAATGGGTGAGTGCCCTGTTCTGTCCTGTGCTGTGTTCTCATAAAACACCTGCCTGCCATGACCAGCCACACACCAACCCTGTACTGTTATTTCATAGTGAAGCAGAGGTTGGGTTGTTGTGTTGTTTTTTTATTAAATTACTTCCTTTGGTACCAACAGACTCCCATTTTGTGATGCTTACACTGAACACAGATATTGCTGTATTACACCCATAGACCGATACTCAGCTCTATTGAATTATTTCTAAACTTACCAAGAATTGCTTTCAGTTAGATTGATTTTTTTTGTAGGGGCTAACTAGGGTCTTGAGTTAAAAGTCCCTCCTAGTAGTCCCAAAGGCTTTTGTAAAGACAAAAGTATGAAAGAAAGAAGAAATAAAATGTGTTTCTTTCTGAAATGAAAGACATCTTCCAGCCTGGTGCCCTTTCCTGCTCAGCAATAAGGAAGTGCTGATGTAATTCCAGCTAATGAGCAGCCTGTGCTCTTAGAACGTGAGCAGTTAATGAGGTTGGATTGCTTTTGTCACAGGGTCATGAATGACAGCCCAGGGTCAAAACTGCCATTTTTTCACTCTAGAAATACAGTTCTCCCTTGAAACACTAATACTTGCTGTTCTTGATGGTCACTTGTAATGGTCGTGATAATTAAATATGGATATTCCAGCCCTTATGATGGAAAATGGAGCAAAACAATGGTGGGCTACGGGCCAGAGGACAATCACTTTGTTGCAGAACTGACTTACAATTATGGCATTGGAGAATATCGCCTGGGCAATGACTTTCTGGTAAGTACCACTCCTAGCAGCTAAATCTTCTGAGGATAAGCTTATTTACTTCAATGGCTAAGAGTCTGTTTGCCATATAGGTTGTACCAGCTGCTTTTTTATGTTTGGTCCCTTAAACATTTCATTCTTGTTTTGTGGTTGTCTCCAAGTTGGAAGAGCAGAAACTAGAGCAGATTTGTGCTCATGTATGGTCCAGGGAACACTTCATTGAGCTCTGCCTCTGCTGGGTGTTGGAGGACAGCTGGTGTTTGCTGCCAGATCCATCTTGGAATGGTTAGCTAAGAAGGATCTTCCTGCAGGAAAACACATTTATTTATTATTACTTATTTTTTTTGTGATTTACCTACTGACAGCAGATGCAGATCTCATGTTTCATCTGTGAAAACATGTGATATCTTTGCATCCACCCTTTGAATTTTGTGTGTCTGTTTTGTCCTCACCAGGGCATCACACTTGTGTCCAGCCAAGCTGTGAGCAACGCCAAGAAGATGGGGTGGCCCCTCAAAGAAGTCACAACTGGTGTCTTTGAAACTGAAGCCCCAGGAGGATACAAATTCTACTTGGAAGACAAGGAGAAGCTCAAGCAAGGTGAAACATTTACTCTCATTCTTACTGGTGTTCAAGAGAGATTTACCAGTGGGATATCAGAATGGGCTGTGTTTGCCTCGATGGCACTTTATGAAACAGAGCAGGTTTTTGCCATTTCTTTGTTCCTTCTCATGAATGTAAAAAACTGCGTTTAAAACTACAGTGTATTTGTAACTAATTCCCAGTTATTGCTATCCTCAAGATCCCGTGCTGAAGGTAACCCTGGGCGTCTCCAATCTGCAGAAGTCTCTTAACTACTGGTCTGGTTTGCTTGGGATGGAAATATATGAGAAGGATGAGGAGAAGCAAAGGGCTTTGCTGGGCTATGCTGATAACCAGGTCAGTCTTTGGGAAACTCATCATAGAAACTTTCGTGAGAACAGAATATTAAAAGCAAAAAAGCTCTTAATTAAAGCAAATTGTATGCTTAATTCTGAGCATTTTAACTGAAGCTTGTGTATGCTCAACTGCTTTTCCGAAAAAAAGAAGAACTCTGGTTAGCTCTGGTAATCCTGGCTGGTTGGGAAATGTGAGAATGGGGGATTTTGAAATCATCCACAACCTGGAGTAAAAGCTGGAGCAAAGGCAGCAGGGAGAACAACATCCCTACAAGTCAGGCTTGCTGTGTCCCTGTTGCAGTGCAAGCTGGAGCTGAAGGCTGTTGGGGGAGCTGTGGATCACGGGACAGCATTTGGAAGGATTGCCTTCTCCTGTGCCAAGGAAGAGGTAACAGTCACATTTCCCTTTCCCTTTTCCTTACCCAGAGCTGTGCAGTCAATTTCTAGCGTTAACAAAATATCTCCCATGTCAGCAACATAACACTGAGCAGATAGTTTGTTTATCTTTCTTGCAGTGGGGATTCAAGGTTCGTTTTTGTTTGTTTTCTGTTTAAGTTGCCAAACATTGAAGCACTGATGAAAAAGGAGAACCAGAAAATTTTGACACCTCTGGTTAGCTTGGACACACCTGGCAAAGCCACAGTGCAAGTGATTATTTTGGCAGATCCTGTGAGTAATACTGGAAATAATTCGGTTTAAATTTCTCTCGGCCATTTGTCTAAATGACCTGTTGTTAAACTTGGTTTAGGATGGCCATGAAATCTGTTTTGTGGGAGATGAAGCCTTTAGAGACCTGTCCAAGGTGGACCCTAATGGTGACAAGCTGCTGGATGATGTAAGTAATGCTGCCTACACGTTCAATTTCTTCCTGATTATAGATACCTGCAGAATCTAGTTTTCCTTCCATGTTGAGTTTTTCTGAGAAGCAAATTTTCCAGTAGCATCAGTGCAGATGGACATCCCCTGGAGGCAGAGGGGCCCTGGGGTGGGGTGTGATTTCTGTGTCCAAACTGTCCTGGTTTGCTCATGGATTAAACAATCATCATTTATTTGCTGTGGCAGAGAACATTGGTTTTCAGTGTCTGCTTTCCTTACTAGTAGCAAAAAAGTAATTTTATCCATCAGAATGGTTTCCCTCCTGCTCTGACCACGTTCACACTTGTCTTTGTGCAGGCCATGGCTGCGGACAAAAGTGACAAGTGGTTTGCTGAACATAAAATGAAGAAGATTTCAGCTTAGCTGGAGGAGAGGACTGGGCTGCTCCTCTGTGCCTTGGATTTCATCCGAGAAAACGCCAATCCTGTGTCATGTGCTGCATTGCCCTCCCAGTCTGAGGGTGCTGGATTGTCAGTTCATCAGCTGGTTTGATTTAAACTGATGTCTCTGACTGCTGCTCTCTCCTTTCAAGAAAATCACATGTTCTCCTTCCGAAAAATCAGGCTGTGCAGTGAGGAGCAGGCTGAGCACGTGGCTTCAAGTCCAGGGTTCATCAGTTAAGAAAGCCTCACATTTCTGTGGTGTTGTTATACTTGAAAAAGAGATTGATAGATACATTATAATATCTAATTTTCTAATCAATTTGCTTTAGCTGTCCTGGATTTGCAGCTCAGAGGAGAGATTTTCAGGTAGCTTTGGCTGTGGGGACTGCAGATACCCTGCTCCAGGGGCAAAATACGGGGCTGTGTGTGGAGAACTGGAGCAGTTCAGCTCTCAGAGTGCATGCATTGGGAACAAAGAAATGATCTTGCCAAATCATGTGAATACTCTAGTCCTTATTTTCATTCCAAGATGTTTCTCCAGCTTTTGAGGTGAAGCGTTTGCTTGGGAAGCCCGTGGTGTGTTTCTCACTGGGATCTTACTGTTGATGTGGTGGTTTGCAGCCCTTCCCAAGGAGCCTTCCACATTCCAGGGGGAACTGAGGCCATGCTTTGGTATGTGCAGCAGCATTGTGCTGTCTGCTGGGGTGCTGGGAGGCACCTTGACATAAGAGAATTATGGTTTTGCAATAGCTTTTGGTGAGAAACTGCCTTTTGGAGTAACAGTTCAGGGTTTATTCCATTGGAATGAAGTCATTCTGCTTTTGCTGGAGGAATAAGGGCTGGGAATACAGGCAGTCAGTCATTCCCAGCATTTTCTGTGCCTGACTTGCCATTTTCTTGATGAAAACTTTAAATAAGTTTCACAGAGAGGAGCAGGCAGGATCAGCAGAGCTGGCAGGCACTTCAGCACTTGTGGTCAGTATTCTGAGCTTAAACTGGAAAAATTCCTCGCTGTCCTCTTGTTCTTTGAGCTTTTTGTGTTCAGGTTTAATGATGGTTTGTGAATCAGCATCCTTCCAGCTAAACATGTCACAGAGCTGTGCCCTGAACCGAGTCAAAGTGACTGGGGAGGGTGGGTTGGGTGCCCACCTGGCGTGGGATTTCCCTCCCTGTTTATTGGGCATCCAGGCACAATAATAAATTCTGTCATTGTTATTAAAATGATTAAAATTCAAATTTAAATATAACGAGTTATAACGCAGTATACATAATTACATACTATATACTATATATTATATAGCATAGAATACTATATAATATATAAAAATAGAGTATAATAATGTGGATAGAGTGAGAAATAATTAATTGAGCGCTCACCGCCGGGCCGCCAGGGGGCGCTGTGGGCGGGGAGGGGGAAAGGAGTGACGTCACAGCGGGCTGCCCTGAGTGACGTCAGAGCGCGCCGCCGCCATGGAGCAGGGTGAGTGCGGGAGCGGGAGCGGGATCGGGATCGGGATCGGGAATGGGATAGGGGAGAGGGATTGGGACCGGGAAAGGGGAGTGGGATCGGCAGCGGGACCGAGATAGGGGAGCGGGATAGGGGATCGGGATTGGGGAGAGGGATAGGGGAGCGGGAAAGGAGAGCGGGAGCGGGACTGGGAATGGTATCGGGACCGGGATGCGGGAGCGGGAAAGGGGATCGGGACAGGGGATCGGGATCGGGATAGGGGAGCGGGATCGGGATCGGGATAGGGGAGCGGGATCAGGATCGGGATTGGGATTGGGGATCGGGATCGGGACCGGGAAAGGGGAGCGGGATCGGGATTGGGCGTCGGGACAGGGGATCGGGATAGGCGAGAAGGATCGAGACCGGGACCGGGGAGAAGGATCGGGATCGGGATCGGGATCGGGACGGGGATCGGGATCGGGACAGGGGAGCGGGATCGGGACAGGGATCGGGATAGGGGAGCGGGATCGGGACAGGGATCGGGATAGGGGAGAAGGATCGGGACAGGGGAGCGGGATCGGGATTGGGATTGGGACAGGGGATCGGGATCGGGACCGGGGAGAAGGGTGGGGACTGGGACAGGGGATGAGGGCCGGGGTCGGGGCCGTGGTAACACCGTGTCCCGCAGGGCCGTGGGCCGTGGGTGAGCACACGGCCATCCTGCACGGAGGGTTCCTGCTCGCCGCCCGCCTCATCCAGCCGCGGGCGCTGAGGGAGCTCCGCAAGGCCGACTGGGCCCTGGCCGGGGTGCCCATCACGGACGCGCTGCGGGAGATCGGCGAGCGCTGCCCCTCGCCGCTGCAGCACGGCCTCTGGAAGAGGGAGGCCGTGGCCATCGTCTGGGCCAAGGTGCTGCTGCCCGCGCCCCCGGCCGCCTCGCTGGAGCGGGGATGGAGGGACGACGGCTTCTTCTCGGTGGGCGCCATGATCCCCGACGTGAACCACACGGCGCTCTTCGAGCTGGTCAAGGCGCTGGCCGTGCCGCGGGTGCTGGTGCAGCTGCTGCTGGCGCTGCCCCCGGCCCTGTGCCGCGCCCAGCTGGACAGCTTGGTGGGCTACGTGGCCAGCGAGACGTCCCCGTCGGACATCAGGCTCTTCCTGGACGTGTGGTGGGAGGTGATGAAGCACAGGGAGGGGCAGGAGGATGCCACGGTCGCTGCGTTCAGCGCGCTCATGCGTCAGCACGGGGCCGAGCCCTCTCTGGACGATGGTCTGCAGCCCCCAAAGAGGTTCAAGGGTGACCCTGTGAACATCCCCCCTGCTGCCCCCGGGCTGTTCATGGTCCTTGTGGAGGGGTTAAGGCAGATCCACAGGAGCATCACCCAGCCCCGCATGAGGTGCTATGCCTTGGCCAACCTGGCTGAGCTGCTCTCTGTGTTCACCGAGCTGGAGGCAGTGGGCAGCCCCCTCCCCATCAGAGAGTACCTGGACAAGGTCAGTGCCATGGTTAGCCTCTGGACCAGCGACACTGACAGCCAGTACCACCACAGCGAGCTGGGAGAGAAGGTGAAGGAAGCAGAGAGAACCATAAGCCTCTCGTCTGTGACCAAACTCTCTCGTGAGGAGCTCTTTGTTGGCTTGGACTTTCTCTGCAGCTTGTTGCATGCCTGGGGAGAGGAGCTGCAGGACACTCTGAACAGCCCTGAGGAGCTCTGCTACGAGAGCTACCGGCTCCTGGACGCTCTTACCACCCTTGGGAAGAACCTGGTTTGCTTCTCAGAGACCAGAGACCTGCATGAGGAGGAGACACGTGTAGTGTTACAGGTGGCACAGATCACCAAGGACTTTCTCAAGGAGGTCAATGCCAGCCCAAAGAGCAAGGATTTGGCCACCAGCCTTGTGTCTTCAGTTGCCATGGCAATCATTGCACAAAAGCTGGACCGGCATGTGGACATGTGCTCTGTTTTTGCATCTGAAAAGAGCTGGGCCTTTTCGAAGGCCTGGGTTGACTGTCTCGTGCAAAACAAAGCTCTCTTCCAGAAACCAGAGCTAGTGTTGAAATTGCTGGAGACACTGGTGAGCTTTGCTACATCGTGCCAAGACAAGGAGACCCAAGAGCTGCAGATGCAAGTGACCAAAGCCATCGTGGAGTGTTACACTGAGCTTTCATTAGCCGACAAAAACAAAGTGATCTCGGGTGTCCTGGCAGCCTGGGGTGGACCAGGTCTGTCCCTGAACTTGCAGGCTGTCAGGGAAGGGTTCCAGGAGGATCTGAATGTGACTTTCAACCAGATCACAAAGAGTGTGTCTGATGAAGGCCTGACCAGGGCTGTGGCTTCTGTGGCCAGGCTCACACTGCTGTACCCCGAGGCCACAGTGAGGCAGCTTTGTCATCTTGCTGTGGTCAACCTAGGAGCATACCAGTTCCTTGCACAAATCCTCTGCTCTTTCCCGGTACTGAGCTTCCTGGAGACCCACGAGGATCCAGGCAGGCCACACAGCCTGGTGGTGAGGTGTCTGGAGGAGGCAGCATGGGGGAAGCTTTCCAGTGTGAGGGAAGAGGAGCAGTTCCTTCAGTTCCTGGCCTTTCTCATGCAGCCAGACTCAGCCACTCCGCTTGTGTCACCTGCAGAGGTGATCAAAGCTTTTGTTCTTCCCTATTTGAAGTCAGACTCTCCTCAGATTGAGCTGAGCCTGCAGATCCTCAGCAAGGTTTTGGGAATACAGTCCTGTTCAGAAGAGCACTGGATCAAATCCTGTCACCCGTTCCCACTTCTCCTCAGCCTCTGCAAACTTCTAGATGGTTACACCAGGTACTGGCATCAGCCTAGGGATCAGGTCTTCCCTTCATTGGAGACCAAAGACCTGATTCTGAACATCCTCTGCCAGCTCTGCGAGATGGTGGGACCAGAAACCACCCTCTCCCCAGAGCTGTGGGTGCAGTCGCTGGCTTGGCTTCACAGGAAGGTGGCATCACTGGACTGGACTGTTGGGCTCCGACTGAAGAAGCTTTATGGAGACCATTTCAAGAACGAGGTCCCGGCGACGCTGTTTGAGATCTGCACGCTTCCTGAGGACGAGTGGACATCCCAGTCTCTGCCAGCCTATGGACCGGGCAGTGGGCTCCTGGCATGGATGGAGTGCTGCTGTGTGTCCCCAGCCCTCAGAGACACGATGCTGACGCTCCTCACCGTCAACGTGGACAACCCTGAAGAAGTGAATCTCTTCAGCAAAGGGTTCCTGGTGGCCCTCATACAGGTGCTGCCTTGGTGCAGCCACAGCGAGTGGAAGAGGCTCGTGCAGGTGGTGGAGAACCTGCTGCAGAAGCAAGTCCTGCATGTGCCATACACGCTGGAGTACGTGCAGTACATGCCCCTGCTCAACCTCCGCCCCTTTGCCTGCTCCCTCCAGCTCTCCGTGCTCTTCCTGAGGGGCTTCCAGCTCCTCTGCAGCTCCAGCTGTTCCACCTGGCTGCCGGCAGAGGCTTGGCTCCACGTGGTCCAGCTGTACTGCGGCAGCCTGACGGACCTGCTGACCTCCATCAAGAGCGCTGCTCACCCCGTCGAGGACAGGAGCTCCACGCAGGAGCTGTCCTTCATCTGCATCCAGATGTTCTGCCACCTGCTGCACGTCGCTGCCATGCTGCCGGGCGAGGGCTGCGGCGAGCCCCTGGTGGTGGTGGCACTGGAGATCCTCTCGCAGTACGAGGCGTCTAGCAGGGCTGACACGTCCCCCAGCAACGCCCTGCGGAGAGCCAACGAGAGGCACTTCCTGGAGGCCATCACGGACAACGTAGGGGACAAGGCGCTGCGCAGCACGCTCCTGCAGAAGCTCAGCAAGCTGGGAGCACACCCGGCTGGGGAGCCAGATTGAGGGTGGCAGAGGCAAGCACAGACCCTACCGCAGGGGACCCCTACCTGGACGTTGTAAGATCTGTAATAAACCCTGTTTTTCACTTTTGAATTTATTTCCCCCCCTGCTGTGTTTTCTCCCACCCAGCCTAAGCAGTGAAGGGGCTATATAAAGATGGGAAGGATGAACCTTTAATTTTCCTTGGGAATAACTGTGGGCACAGCTGTTCCTGAGCCAAGCTGCCAAGTTCTGTGGCTCCAGCCTTGCCTGCTGGCGGTCTGGATTTACACAGAGAGCCCAGCAGCCTCTGGCATCAGGAAAATTGCTTCCTTCCAGCTCCTTTGCTACCAGCCCTCTCCTACTCCTGGGAGGATTGCTGGGTTCGCCATGTGCTGCCAGAGGCTGGGAAGCAAGTTGGAGGCTGGGAAGCAAGTTGGGTGAGTTCAGGACAGGCAGGAACCTTTAGAAATATGTGTGTGTTGCTCCTGCCCGGAGGTGGGGGTGCAGCAGTAACCCTGTGTGTAACACCCCCACCCAGAAACGAAGGGCACGTGGGAGAGCCAGCCAGTGGTGTGACTCAGAAAGGAAATCTTTATTGGTCTCCTGATAAAATAGGGCAGTGTTAGTGCAAACTGAGATGCCTCATTGGCTGGGGTTTTTTTTGTCCTTACATAAGGCACGTTATTTGCAATGAAAACAGTGAGATACAAACATCTGTAACGAGTTGCAAGCGGTTTATAACATCAGCTGGTCTCGGTGGTTAATCTGACAGCGGCGCTTCTGCAACAACTGGCTGCACATTGGAGGAGGCCCTTTTTTATTTCACTCTATCCAGAAAAACAGCCGTGGCTGGGATGAGATCCAGCACCCAAAAGATCCAGGTTTTCCAGAGCTTGTCTGCTGGTTTCAGACAGAATGAAAGGCACAGAGTGGTCACAGGTCTCCTGGGCCTGGGGGCTGTGCCAGGGCCCTGCCAGGACTGTGCTGGTGCAGTTCCCTGCCCTGGAGCAGGCACAGGAGGCTGTGGGGAGGAGGTGGCTGCCCTGGCTTGTGCTGCTGGCTGCAGGGAATGAAATGAACTGCACTGAACTGCTGTGGTCTGATTGCACACACCCGCAGGGCTCGAGAACCCAGTGGCACAGGGCGGGCTGGGGAGCCTGTACCCATTTCGCTGCTACTGAAGCTGGAAATGGGCTGAACTGCTGAAGGCAAACCAGCTCAGCGCCCTGCTCTGGGGTTGCTGGTTCCTTCTGTGCTGCCCTAGTTCTGTCCCTGGCCGTCTTGTGGGGGAGTGGGATGGGGCTGGAGGGATGGACCATACAACTGGAGCTTGGGCTGTACCACAGGTGCTGCCAGGGTGTGGTGATGCCAGCTGGAGGGCAGAGCAAGGCAAGGGTGTGCCAGATGGTTTTACATACCTTCTGAGAGAATTCGAGGCAGATAAAAGCAGCTGGGGTTAGGGGAGGGAGGTGAAAATTGCATTCCCTGCCAGCAAAGGGCTCTGCATAGTGCCATGTTGTGTTGGCGAGACGAGGACTTGGCAGGTTCCCATCCCCATCCTGTCCTTCAGCCATGGGCACCCTGCCCTGCCAGAGTTGCTCTGAAGCAGTGTAACCATTCCCCTGTCCTGCCATGAGCTTCTTCCCCCCAACCCTGCTGGGAACACTGGAGCCCTCTGGTCCCAGGACTGTCGGACAGACATCAGTTATAATGAAAAGCACCTTCGGGTTAAGTGGAGCTTTAAATGAGCTTGAGCCCAGCAGCAGCAGCAGCAGCAGGAGGTGTGCATGGGAGGTCAGAGGCTGAACAGGGCTGTAGTGTAGAGGTGAAGTCAGTAAAGGTCAGGAACAGCTCTGCAGAACTGTGCTGCAGCTCTAGGCCTGGCTCTGCTCTCGGCTGGAGGCTGAGCCGGAGCTGGAGCAGCGAGCTGGGGCTGCGGCAGGTCCGGCACACGGCTCCCCATCCCCATCCCTGCTGCCGTGGGGGCTGGATGCCTCAGGATGCCCTGCTCTGCCTGCAGGCTCCTCCACACCGCCGTGCCGGTGTCTGGTGTCAGCCCTGGAACACGCCGCGGGGGGGTTGGAACAAACCCCTCTCGTGTAACCGCTAGTTCTGTGCTGCAGCGTTCAATCCCAGAAGGAACGCCGTGCTTATGATGTGGCTCCCACCCCGGGGCTCCCACGGGCGGGCGGGCACGAGGCGCTGGAGCAGTGGCGTGGGAGGAAAGCCTTCCTAGCCCAGGCTGGTGCTGCCTGGCACGGCGGTGCAGGCATGAGGTGAGGCTGCTTCCAGCTTGGAACAGCCCGGCGCTATCGCTGCTCCCGCTCCGGTCCCCGCAGCGCCGAGAGCTGGGGGGGGCTGACCCCGTTCCAGGTCAGGCTGACCCTGTTCCTGCCCCCAGTGGGGCTGACCCCATTGCAGCCCCCGGTGGGGCTGACCCCATTGCAGCCCCCGGCGGGGCTGGCACGGCCGGCCGTTATCTGCTGCGGTCGGCGGGCGGGCGGCCGTAGAGACGGGCAGCTTTGCGGCAGATGAGCCTGAACCAGTAGAGCTGGGGGGCGATGAGGGAGGCGTTGGCGATGTTGCAGTGCAGCGGGATGCGGAAAGGCACCATGTAAACAGGGATCCCCACCTGCCTGCCGTAGGCCGCGTACATGAAGGGGAAGAGGAGGATGCGGCACAGGAAGAAGGTCACCAGGATGAGGATCCCGTTCACCTTGTGCAGGAGCGTGTCCTGCATGTTGAGCTGGGGAAGGAAGAAGGCCAGCACAAGGGTGAGCAGCATCCTGTTTCTCCTAGGGCACTGTGCTGGGGCAGGGAGATGAGCACCCAAGGAGGTTTGGAGGATCGGGAGCAGGAAAGTGGGGTGGGAAGGGATGGAGGAGGGCAGGGGCAAGAGAGATGGGGACAGAGGGCTGGGGTGGACAGGGAAGGGACAGCCAGGAGAGGACAGCACCAGCCCGTGGCACAGCTCCCAGTTCTGGGATGCCACTGGGCGTGCTGCTTACTGGGGGAAAGGAATGGGATTCGGGGAGGAGGGCAGCACTGCAGGGGAGATTTGGTTACAGCTGTGGGGCTGCCCCAGCTGCTGCATGAACCTGGGGCAGGGAAAGGGTACAAACTGCTGTGAAGTCCCCAGATCCGAGCTCTGTCCCTCCTCACCTACCTGCATGAGGATTTTGCCCAAGGACACAAAAGGCGTGCTCAGCTCTGCTGTGAAGATACAGCCCACAAAGAAGTCCCCCAGCTCTCCCCTGAAGTGCTGTAAAAAAAGGCAGCAGTGAGCACAGGGCCCTCCAGAGAAGTGGCCCGGAGCCAACACCCAACACCTCCAGGGGGCCACGGGCTCCTGCAGCAGCTGTGCCCACCCCTTACCTGGGTGATGGGGGTGAGCACGATGAGGATGAAGAGGTGGTGGGTCACCATCAGCCGCTCCTGCAGCAGGAAGCTCCACACGCTGGCCAGTGAGTGCTTCTTCTCAGCAATTCCCTTTTCCTGGCTCTTATGCCAGTGGCAGAGGTACATGACATAGATGTCATAAGTCATGTAGGGAACGAGGACCCAGATGTACTCCACGGCCAGCCAGTGCCTAGGGGAGGAGCAGCACACACAGAGGCATCGCAAGGGCTGCGAGCACCTCACAATGCTCTGCAAGGTGGAAGAGGGTCTTTAGGTCTGAAATGGCAGCAGTGGGTTTGAAGCTGATGGGAAACTGAAAGGGGGTGCATTTTACCTTGATTTGGCTGGGCAGGTACAGACTGTACCAAGTACCTGGTACATGTGGAGGACAACTCAGCACTGCCTCCGCTTCCCCCTGGTCTGTGCCAGGCACCAAGCTCAGCCTGGCCAAGCACAAACACAGCACTAAAGAGCAGCCTGATTAGCCCCATAGCCAAGTATTTGCTGTACAGGCCAGGGGCACAGCACGCCTCAGGATTGAGCACCAAACTGATGCCTTTGCAGCAGGTGATCTCCCTTAAGCTTTGCAACCCTTAGAGCTAGTGCTTGGAGGGGGCAAAATACCCCAACCCCGGGTCCCTCCTGCCTGCCAAGCCACGTCGGCTGTCTGCCTAACCCAGGGAGGGTTTGGAAAGCTCATGGAGAATTCAAGAGTTAACTGGCGATGCCTGGTCTGGAGTTTGGAAAGTGAAGCACAAAATATCCAATATAAGCAATAAACCCCCATCAGGCGTTTGTCAGTTGGGAAATAATTGCAGGCAGCTGCCTGTTCCCAAAGCACGTTGGAATCCCAGTTGCACAATCTGGGCAGCAGCAAGCCCTGCTCTGCAGGGACTCCAGCCTCCTTAAAAAGTCCTAAGTGAAATCACACTGATAAAAAAAAAACCCACCCCAAACCACCCTACACTGTTGCATAAAGAAATGTAGCTTGGGGCTCAAATAGAACTGTTTTTGTTCTCTTGGCATCCCAAGAAAAATGTTGTTGCATGCGTTACTGTTCCAGATAGGAGGATGTTGGTGATGTAAAGCAGGGAGGGCAAGCGATTGTGTTTGCAAAACTTGCCCAGGGCTTTGGAGGGCAATTACAGCACTGGCAATATAATGATTGTCCGCCTCTGTAAATAAACTGGCAGTTTTACTGCAACCTTTGTGATGGTTCCTGGCGCGCTGTCCTGCTGTCACTCTCCGAGGCCTCCCCTGCTGAGCACTGGGCTCTGTTTCCTCCAGATTCAAAGAAAATCTAGGTCTCTGCCCACAAAGTGTTCGCACAGAGCCACTGGCCTTGAGAATACCCGGGCAAGCAGACAGCTCCAGGGGGAAGGAGTGCTGCTGGCAGCACCTTCTGTCTGTGTGGCTCTGGGGTTCATCATCTGCCTTACCTATACAGCAGAAATTTTATTGTAGAACTAAAAGGTAACTCACAGACTGCCTGGATTAAGCAGGACTGAGCAATCTGGATAGATCTCGCTATCTAGAGCAAGGCAGGACACTTCACATCTGTGTATTAAAAAAGTCTGCAATGACCAAGAGGCCAGCCCTTCCTAAAAATCAGTGTGTGACAGTCAAATTCCAGCTCAGCATAATTATATTCTTCCCTCCTACAATCTTCTCTGCTAGTCTGGATAATAGCTCTGTTTTTAAGTCTTCTGACCCAGATTGCGCTATCACTGCTCCTGAGAGCCACTTCTGGGCAGTTTATCTCGGAGCACTGAGGACAAGGCAATGGGATTTTCCTTCAGAGCAAACTCCATTGTAGTTTTCTCATTTTTGGACTCCTTCAGAATCCCTTTGGCACAGAGAAGGCGATGCACCTCTAAAATCAGTTATTACTAGGTCTGCTTGACTCGGTAGCAATTTCAGCTTCCAGCAAGGAGAGTCCCTACCCCTTTAGAACTGATGATGCCTACATTTTCTGCTCATATACAGCCTGTGTTGCAGCCCATCCTCTGGGAGCAGCCCCGTGTCTGAGCACTTGGAACAAGCCAGTGCTGTTCAGGGGGTGTACAGCCAGCACGTTGCCCAACCCTTCACACAAAGTGGAGGAAAGAGGAACATGAAACTGGTTTTCCTCTCCCCTTTGTACGTGCAAGCCTTTGGCATAAAGCACTCCAGCCTCGAGCTGGCTGGGCACATCCTCCATGTGTTCCCAAGGGACAGAGGGGCTTGGGTGGGCACTGGGTTACCTGTCGTACACCACATTCTTGCAGCTAAGGACAACTGTGATCCCTGACACTGTTGCCATCGTGGCTTGGACCGTGGACACCAGCCTGAAACAGAGAGAGAGGAAACAGGTCACCCCAAATGTGACCCCAGAAAGGCCCAGGCACCAGGGGAGCTGGTGGCACTTAGATGCCCACTCATCATGGCAAGGACACAGGGGGGTGGCTGTGCCAGGCGCTGCCTCCCAGGGACACAGAGTGGGGGTTCTTGCCAGGTCTCACCCCTTCCACCCCCGTGGGTCAGTGGTAACCCTACCAGTTCCCTGTGGGCAGAGAGAGTGATGCATTGGAGCATTCCTGCTGTGACAATGGGTACCACAGCAAGGGGGTACGGCAGGGCAGGGCTGCCCATGCTCGGGGGGATACCCACCTTCAGGGGATGCCCACCCTGGGGGGATGCCCACCCTCAGAGGATGCCCACTCTTGGGAGCTGCCCACCCTTGTGGGATGCCCATTCCCCGGGGGGATGCCCACCCTCGGAGGATGCCCATGCCTGGGGGGATGCCCATGTCCGGGGAGGTGCCCACCCTCAGGGGATGCCCACCCTTGGGAGCTGCCCACCCTGGGGGATGCCCATTCCCCGGGGGGATGCCCACCCTCGGGGGATGCTCACCTTCAGGGGATGCCCACCCTCGGAGGATGCCCATACCCGGGGGGATGCCCATGCCTGGGGAGATGCCCACCCCTGGCAGCTGCCCACCCTCGGGTGCTGCTCCAGCCGCCGGCCCCTGCTGCCCGGCAGGATCCGGGCTCGGCACAGCCGGCGGGTTTGGGCATCCCGGGGTGGCGGCTGTGGGTGCTGCCGGCGCGCCCGGCTCGCCCCCAGCCCCGCTCGGTCCCGCTGCCCGCCCCGTCCGTACCTGCCGCTGAGCAGGATGCGGTCCTTGAGGCTCCATCCCGGCGCGGCCCAGCGCAGCAGCCGGATGCAGAGGACGAAGAGCCCCGGGAAGAAGGCGGAGGCGAGGGCGAGTGTCCGCCACATGGGGACGGCTGCGCTGCCTCCCAACGCTTGTCAACAGCCGGCCGGGCGGCGGGAGGGCCCGGCCGGGCTCGGCTCGGCTCGGCTCAGCTCGGCTCGGCTTGGCTTAGCTTGGTTCAGCTTGGCTCGGTTCCCCTCGGTTCGGTTCAGCCCAGCCCGGCTCTGCTCGGCTTGGCTTAGCTTGGCTCGGCTCCTCTCGGCTCCCCTCGGTTCGGTTCAGCCCAGCCCGGCTCCGCTCGGCTCCGCTCAGCTTGGCTTGGCTTGGCTCCCCTCGGTTCGGTTCAGCCCAGCCCAGCCCAGCTTGGCTTGGCTTGGCTTGGCTCGGCTCGGCTCAGCTCAGCCCGATTCAGTTCGGTCCGACCCGGCTCCGTTCGGCTCCGTTCTTCTCCGTTCGGCTGGGCTCGGTCCGACCCGGCTCCGTTCGGCTCCGCTCGGCTGGATTCGGCTGGGCTCGGTTCGGCCCGATTCAGTTCGGCTCCGTTCGGCTCTGCTCGGCCGGGCTCGGCTCGGTCCGGTCGCGCCGCCGGACGCGCCCCGCTCCGCCGGGCGGAGGCCCCGCCCCCTGGCCCAAGCCCCGCCCCTCTCACCACGCCCACTTAAGCCCCTCCCCGGCGCGGCGCCGGCCCCGCCCCCGGCGCGGCGGAAGCGGCGCGGCCGCCATGGAGGAGGACGAGCCGGAGCTGGAGGCCGGGCTGGAGGCGGCGCTGGAACTGGCGCCCGCCGTGCAGGCCGCCATCGAGCAGGTGCGCCGGGGCGGGTCCCCCCGCCCGGGGACGGCTGTGGGACGCGGCCCGGGGAGGGCCCGGGGCCTGCCGAGTGCCTGCCGGGTGCCCCCAGCGCTCCCCGGGCCTTCCGGAGCTGGCCGTGCCCGGTGAGGGGCAGAGCCCCGGAGCACCGGCAGGCCTCGGGCCTGGGCTGAGCGTGCCTTCCCCCGTGCCCGTCGCTGCCACGGGCGCGGGGTGCTGGCTGCAGACGTGTTAGGGGCTGTGTAAAGCACCCGTGTGCACTCGGGTGCCCGAGGCCCGGTGGAAGTCAGCATGGTCTGAGTGTCTTGGTTTGATTTGTGGCTGGTAGGCAAGGGGTTCTGCCCGCAGAGGGTGTTTGGGCACTGGAACTGGATCCCCGGGGAGGTGGGCACAGCACCAAGCCTGACAGAGCCCGAGGACTGTTTGGGCGGCGCTCTCAGCACATGGTGGGTTTGTTTGGGCTGTCCCGTGCAGGGCCAGGAGCTGGACTCGATGATCTTCAGGGTATTCTATGACTCTGTGTTCCAGCCCGAGTCCTGCAGGGTTCCCTGAAACCCTTTGTGGCACTTGGAACCTGTCAAAATGCCATGAGAACCCAGAGTCTCTTGTTTTCTGTGAGCCTGCACTGCCAGTCCTTCCATCCTGAGAGCTCTTTTCTGTAGCAGAACTCTGTGGGCAGCAGCAGCAGCAGCTCTGTCACAAAGTATCACTCAGATAAGTTTTTTTCATTGTCTTGAATGTTGAGGCTTGTGGATCGCTTCTGGTGGCTCTCCTTGAAAAATTAGGGCACACCCTGGAGCTGGCACAGCACCAGGAGGGGAGGAAGGCAGTAAAGCTCTAGGCAGGTATTCACATCCTGAGCAAGGGGGGATGTTGAGGATGACACCACCTGCTGCCTTCCTTCATTTCCTCACTGGCACTTCTCACCCCAATAACTCTGTGTGTTCCTTAACTAGTTTTGGTCAAAGTCTGCCCAGTTCTGGTTCAAGGAGCAGAGCTGGCTCAGCTGACCTGCTTGAAGCAGGGTGGTGAGTGCAGGTAGGCTGGTGCTCCACCAAACCTGGGGTAGTATTTCTGATTAATGGGTTGTGACAGACTCCTTTAGCTGCTCCGGGTGCCTGCAGCACTGATCTCTATCTGCAGTTTGAGTGGAGCTGCTTGACCAAGCTTTGTCTTCCATCTCACCTCTTGTTTGCTCTTAATACTTGTGGAGTTTAGTTAACTCAGTTGTGAGCAGGACAGGCTGGGTGTGATGCTGCAGCTGTGCACTTACGATGGGCTGATGTCAGAGCACCTTCCTCACTCAGAACAGCCTCATCCTCATGCATGTTTAATTGCTACCTCCTTCTCCTTGACTATAGGAGTGACTGGGAAAGCTGCCCAAGAAGGCTGGTTCAGGGAGAAGTTGCTTTGAGTTAAATGGTCTCACAAAACAACTGCTTTTATGCTGGAAAAAAATGTGTAAAACAGAGTAAATGCTTCATGTGCCCAGGTGATGCAGGTTTGTGTGAAGGCTTTCAGTGAGCAGGGTGTTGTTGTGGGGTCAGCTCTGTGTTTGCCAAGTGGGATTTTGGCCATGGAGTGCAGAGCTGGTGGCTCTGTAAATATAGAACAAATACCATAGAGTGGTTTGGGTTGGAAGAGATCTTAAAACTCATCTTGTTCCAACCCCCCTGCCACAGGCAGGGTCACCTTCCACTACACCAGGTTGCTCCACACCCTATCCAGCCTGGCTTTGAACACTTCCAGGGATGGAGCATCCACAGCCTCAGTATGGTAGGAGAGAAGGGAAAGCACCACATTTTAGTTTGTGGGGGCAAAAAGGATAGCCTGGCAGTCGTGTTTGTATTGTTTGAGCAACTTCTGAGGAGAGATGAGATCTGTTTGCACCACAGCTGCTCTTTTCCCATGAGTAGGAATAATCATGCAGCAGATTCTGTTTCTCCCCCTCTTCTGTGAAAAGTGGCAAACCCAAGTCTCCAGAGAACTTGTACAACTACTTCTTAATTCTTCACGTTTCCTGTTACATGGCTGTGAAAAGCAAATCCTCTGTCTGTCACCACGGGGCCTTGCAAGCCCAGGCCAAGAGAAGGGCAGAGCCTCAGCACCAGAGTTTGTTCCCAGAAAACAGCAACAGCATCAGGATGGCTTGGGATGCATGATTAATGGCTTGTGTGTCTTGGGAATTCCTTGATCGATGGTGCCAGGGCTGTATGTGGAAGCATGTGTGTAACTGATCTGTGTTTATGCAGGCTGATATCCACAGGAATTTTAGTAGGTCAGAGACCTGCAGAGCACGTGGCTGCTGTACTCCTGGGCAAGAGGCCTGGCCAGTTGTTAGAACAAAGTGAGATACAATCAGAAGTGGGTGCTGAAGTAATTAGAAGTGGTAGATGCTGTGTAAAGTTACAGAAATTATCGGCGGTTTTTGATTCTGTTTGTTTTCCTTCCTCTCTTCAGGTATTTCCCAGCCAAGATCCACTGGACAGAGCAGATTTCAATGCTGTGGAGTATATTAATGCCCTCTTTCCCACTGAGCAAGTAAGTAGTGCTCCAAGTACAGCCCTCTCAGACTTTACTTTCCTACTTTTTTTATCAGGTTTTACTTTTACCCTTTATGTAACCTGATAGTAAATGACTGAAGGGGTGTTTAAACCTGTACCCAAACCTTTTCTTTAATACGATAGCACAGGTATTAAGACTATAACAATAATTGCTTCTTAAATTTGCATCTACAAGGTTTGCTGTCATTATGTAGTCTCTTTCCACCCAGAGTGTTTGCTGCAGTAAAAGTCCTGCTTTGATCTGTAGAAGTAAATTGGTTTCTATATAGATGTTTCTCCTGCAGTAAATGTCATAATTGGCTGTGTATGAATCATTGGTGAGTTCTCAGGGGTTTCAGCCAAATCAGGCAGATGTTGCCTATGCAGTGTCACACGAGAGTCATCCATGTTTGAACCCTGTTGTTTCTTTTGAGATTTAAAGAACGAGATTGCTGTAGGCTCATATCCATACTTCATCTTCCCCACATCAGCTGCAGGGGGAGTTTTGGACTAACATATTGCAAAAGAGATGTTTCTACAGCTGAAGATTGTGTTGTGAGGCTGTTTACCATGCAGATCCTCTGCAGCATCGATGTTTTTGGCTTTCAGCTGTTTCTAGTTTGCTGGTGGTGCTGGCTTGGCTTTTTTCCCTTTGCCAGTAGTGAGGAGCTGTTTCCCCAGCAGCACCTCAGCACAGCCTCCTCCAGCCCACGTTCTGGGTGTCTGGGCTCTGCAAGAGGGTCTCTGCCCAGGAGAGCAAAGGCTCTGTCCCATCCCCGCTGCCCACTGGAGGTCACTGTCACACGGCTTTTGGGAACAGTTCTGCTGGCAAAGGCCAAGGCAGGGCTCAGGGATAGGGGCAGGCAGGAGCCTTGGCTTGACCTGTCTTTTACTGCTCATCCTGATGCAGCAGAGAAGCAGCTGAGTTGTTGTGTGTCTCAGTTCCTCCATCTGTAAAACAAAGCCATTGCTCTCCTCTTTGTTGAAAGCCACAAGGGATAAAGTGTTCAGGGTCACAGCTGACTTGCATTGCTGTATTCACCATTTCACTTCTCTCTTTTTTTTTAATGTTCTAGTCTTTGGCAAACATCGATGAAGTTGTGAACAAAATCAGATTGAAAATAAGGTAAATATTTTTCTGTTTCATTGCATCTCATGTGGCCAGTAGACTTCATAAATGCAGCCTTTGGACTGTAGTTGAGAGAAGTTAATTTGCTTGAAAGGCATGAGTGGGCTCAGCCTTGAGTCTAATGGGGCATTGAAACAATTATTATAATTCTTTTTATTTCACCTGCATTGTACAATACATGCCTTTTATCTTATTTTAGCTTGGGTTGCAAAGTACAGCTTTGAAAAATGATAAACTAAGAATCAAAAAGTACCAAATTTTAGAACAGTTTGAAGACTGAGAGAACAAACTGCCCAGAAGACTCAATTGCCATGAGTTTGTTTTGTGATGCTAAAATATCAATTGTAAAATCTCATGTATTTTTTTAATCATCATTATTGGTCCTATAAATACAAGGGTGCAGGAAATGCTTACATTTTCTGTGCAGTCTGACACTATCAACCTGCAGTGATTGAGACAGCACTTTAATATGTGGAAAGTTGAAATGGAAAAAGACAAGGGAAAGCTGACAGTACTGCTTAAGGGAAGAGAAATGCAAGAAGCCCTGATTAAATTAGGAAATTGATTTTTATTTTTGTAACAGGAGTTTTAAATGATACAAGAGGGGGGCAAAAAATGAGTTTGTCATTGGTAGCGTTGGCTTTTTGATTTAAAATTGATTCTGAAGCTCTTGGGGTTCCTCCAGTTGTTTGGAGACTGAGTGTGACATTCTGGGTTCTTTTCTCCAGGAGGTTGGATGACAACATTCGAACTGTAGTGAGAGGACAGACCAACGTGGGACAGGATGGCAGGCAGGTACGTGCATCTCATCTTGGGTAATGGCAGTGGTTCTCATCTGGGCATGCTAAACTGGGGAATGGCCCTGGCAGGTGGAAATCCATTCCTGTCAGTAAGCTGTTTCTGTGCTCCTTATGCTGAACAGCTGTTCTGACCTGCTTTGCCATCACCCTCTGAAGGGAAGTGAATGAGAAATTGATTGAAAAATCAAAAGCACAAGCAGGAGGCCTATGGTTGTGCCACGCTGAAGCTAATGATAAAATGAGCAGCATTAAATAGGTACAAGTACATTTGCTGCTGGGTAGGGATCAATAAAAGGCTATTTGGCTTTTTCACTAAGTTGTTTGCTGAAGTATCCTGAGTTGTTGGTCGCTGTGTTCATGACTAGCTGTCACTTCCTCTTGCACCTCCTGTTCAGCTCTTGGGTTTTCAGTTGTTCCTTTGCTTGACAGATGTGTTTGCTGGGAGTACAGTATTAATCAGCACAGCCACGGCTGCAGGGCTTGTGAGGGCTGAGCTTGGCCCACGTGTCAGCTGATTTGGGGGTGTCACTTGGCATGGCTGTATTTCCTGTGTCTGCCCTGCTTTGGACCAGGAGCACTGAACCTTGAACCATCACTAATGCTGCTTTCCTCAGGGACTTTTGAATACCAGATTTAAGACTAGTTTGTTGGGATGGGGTAGTCACTCTCTCACCAACGTGGCTGGCTGTATTTTCCACCTCTTGCTGTCACACCAGCATATATTTCTAATCCTATCTCTGCCACAGAGTCCATGACCTCGAGTGAATTATTTAACCTATCTATACTTTTGTATTGCTTTAGAAAACCATGGGAAATGCAGAAGTAGTTTAATAAGGGTTGCCTGAGTACTGCTATTAAACTGGGGATGTGCTTGGGATATGGCATACCTGGGAGTGGTGCTGCCTGTAATTACTGTGCAACAATGAGACAAGAAATCAACTGGGGAGGCAATTACAGAAATTGAGGAGGGAGTAGAAACTAGTGCAGTACTTGGAGAGTTTGCATATGATTGGAAAGCTGGTGCTGTTGTAGCCTTTTGGGTCCGTTTGAGGGGATACAATTGGGGAAGACCACAAAAGGGTGAGAATTGCCCCAAGTGCCTCAGGACTTGCAGAAAAGGATGAACCTGGGGAGGGATGAACACAAGCAGTGCCATGACTAGCTGTGCCTGTGGAATGACAGGAGTGTCTTTGTGCTGTGGAGATTGGCCAGGTTTGTTTAGAGCTTTGTCCTCTGTCTGTGCATTCTCACTCTTTAATCCTTTGAAGTTCTCTAAAGTATGCACAGATGAACCTGGACAGTGTCCTGCTCTGAAGCACCAAGGAGGCAGAGCTGTCTGTGCTGTCCTTTGTTAGTTTGGTTGTAAAGGAACCAATTAGTCTCCTGATAAAGTAAAAACCTAAAAGTGTGAACATGTGTGCACATGCAGGACATATTTCAAGTGGCCCAGAGCTGTAGTTGATGACAAATATTCCTGTATTTAGCTGTGAACTTTCCCACTTTCCCTCACTTTGCTCTTTACAAGGTAGAAGCAGACTTTAAGACAGATGCCAGAGCTTACAGTTGCAATATTCCTGAATATTCCCTGGACTGAGGCCAGCAATCTCCCAGGAGTGTAGCTGTTGTTTCTTACTTTGAGATCTTAACAAATACTGAAACCATTCAGTTGTTTAAAGTGTTAGCTTTCTGGGAAGAAAAATAGTCTGATTCTGAAATGCTGTGGGTTTTTTCTTTTGATGTTTCTAACCCGAGCCCACCATTTCACACCTGTATGTGCATTTCATATGTGAAGTGGTGGATCCAGACTGTTAGAGTGGCAGAATTTGAGTGGGTCTTGTAGTTTAAAGCAGTAAAGGAGCATCAGCAAGCTCAGGCCTTGCACATGAGCTGGTCACAGGGACCTGCAGCAAAAAAGGGCACCTTACAGTTCTGGGGGATGTTTGAATTGCCTTTCAGTTTGAGATGGAGTTTTATATTTGTCTCCCCACAATCAGAGGAAACCTAGAAGGAGCATTTGCTGCTCCTGGCACCCCTGCACTGTGTTCCCTGAGTTGTGTATCCTGTGTGCTGTCTGGGGGTGTGAGGCAGCCCTTTTCACGTGACCACCCCACTGATACCCTGTTGTGGGTGTGAAAACCTTGTTTTGCAGCTTCAGCTGCCTGTTCCTGTGCTGAAAAGTGCCTTTGTTTTACCAGCGTATTCTCGGGGGAATCAAGGCCACTTGTAAATGTTTTCATAGAGCAAGAGGCCTCAGTTTTCCCACTTGGAGAGGAAGGGTTTTATTTTCCAGTGCACGGTAAGAAATTGTTTTGAAACAACTGAAAACAAGGTGCTGTTAAGGCTGTGCTTGAAAGGGTCGGTGCTGCTGAAAGGGTCTCTTTTCCCTTATTTACCTTTTCTCATTGTAGTTTGGTCCCACAATAAAATTAGATTATTTCTTCTACTGGTCTTATGTTCTTATTAAATTTGTAGGAAGCATGTATGCTCAAGACCAGTATTTTTCTGCAAAATTTGATTGACATATACACGTGGATAGATAACGTCATCCTGTGAGCCTCTCCCTTAGGAAGTCCAGGGTGAAGATCATTATTGCATTTTATCATAATAACCACAACTGCAAACCACCCTTGATTAGTAAGGAAACACTTGTCAAACAGCTTTTGCAAGAGGTTCGAAACAAAGCTTAAAACCAGGCTCAACAATAAGTTTGTTAACTTATTATTAAAAAGATTTTTAATCTTTTCCCATTTGTCCTGTCTTTTGATTTCGATCCTTTGACACACTGAGACCTGAGAGGAAACCTGCAATCCATCCTCTCCTTGAAAGCATGTACTGTAAATAAAAGTGCATTTGACCTCTGATTTTGTAGCTGCTTGAATTTCAGTGGGAGCTCAGGGGTCTGTGTATTTAATTGCAAGATTGGGCCTAGAAGGCGTTTTTTAAAAGCCCCTTCCCTTCAGTCACATTTTCTCCTAAAAGCTCGTGATACAAACTGTAATCAGCATTTGCCAGCGTTGCCTGACTGCCCAGTGTGGGAGCTAGGGGAGATGTCCTTGTCTGAAGAGCAAATAATAGTTTGTATAAACATCCTTTCAGTCCCTGACTTCCTTCCAAAGGAAACATAAACCTTGGATGCAGTGGTAAAGAAAAAAAAATTATTGTTTAAGTCAAAGCAGTCCAGGAGGGGATTCCCTGCTGAGTCCCTGCCCTCAGTTGCCCATGCTGGTTGCCATCCCTGCTGCCCTCCCAGGTGAGGGTGCATCTCATGCTTCGGGAACTCAGCCTTGGCCTTCCCATCTCCTCTCAGCAGTAACTGCCCAGCAAGGGATTGGGAATCTCGTGCAGGCAGTTGATTCAAGTGCTGCCCAAATTGTTGGGGCCAGGGACCTACCATCAACCTACCCAGTCTCTATTTTTTGATGGTGTGTTAGAGACCAGTGATCCAGGCGGGTCCCTGGAAGGCAAGCCGAGGGTATTAGTCTTTGACAGCCTTTTCTTCCTTTGGGGAAGGGACCATTTACCAACTGAGCCCAGCAAAGAGCTTTCCCTCTCTTGTGGAGGAGCCTTGCTGAGAGCTGCACCTTCCTGGCTGTCCAGGAGAGGGGAGTCCAGCCTTGGTTTTGAGACCAGGATAACGTTTTGCTGATAATTGGTGGTGAGGGAGCGCTGCCAGCAGAGACTTGTGTGAATAGTGCTGCATGTTACTCTCCCAGTCAGAACAATCTAAATCCCAGTCAGACCCACAGTATGCAGCTATGGAAATGTTCTCTCCATGCTCCTTAAGGAAAAGGAGAGCTTGGGGATGCTGATTGCAGATCCAGCCACTGTGCTCCCTGTGATGGAGCCTCCTGTCCAGTCTGGCTGGTAGCATGGCAGGGATAACGTCTGGGATAACACTTCTGTGCCCCACTGCCCACTGAGAGGATGGAGCAGATCTTTGAGGTGAATTGTTCTTAAGAGAGGGATGTAATAGTAGCTTTTTATAGTCCATCAACTTTTAAACCGTTTCCCAAATATACATGTGTTCATATAAATTAGTAGCGAGGTGTCTGAAAAAGCAGATTCTGAACCTAAAAATAAAGGCAATCAAATAGATGTGGCCCCAAAAGAGTTATTTAAGCAGCTCTAAAGACAGGAATGCTCCCTTCTCCACAAAGCGTAATGTTTCCCAGTTCAAAGCATCTGCCTTTTTGAAATTTTGCCCTAGAATTTCCTCCAAATGCAAAAGCCTTAAAATAGTCTGGCTCATTTGGCTTCCCCTTCCTGGTGCAATGTTTCAGTAAAATCTGCAGACAATACCCTGAACCTCAGAAATTATCTCACTAATGATCCTTTTATGGGAGGAAACAACAGCCGTGGGTGGAACATTCCTCTGCAGGGCGTAACAAAATTTTCCTTGGGAGTCCCAGGCTTGGACTATTTTGGATGCCTTGGGAGAGGCTGGGAATGCAGGAGCTGCTGTGGTTCAGTTGTAACAGTTTCTGGGGAGCCAGTGCAATCCGATTTTTTCTCTGTAAGGTTTTTCTCAGAGCTGCTGCTGAACTGGAGTGTGGGCTGACCTTGCTAAGAGCTGCAGTCCAGTTGTGGCATAATTTCCCTGTGCCCTAGGGTGTAGTAGAAAAAGTTCCCATAGATTTTTCCACTGAGCGTTTAACGCACTCCCTACGGTTTGATGTGTCACCCGTTAGTTGTGTTTATTGCTAAAGCTTCTGCATGGACTGGCTGTAATTTTTTTGACAGTTGCTGACATGCCTTTACTGGATGTTTGGCTGAAGCTGCTTCACCTATCAGGCTTTTGTCCTTGTAATAAGTAGCCTCTGCCTTTGCTGCTGGTTTAACCCGTGACAGTAACTGTGCAACCAGAACAGGGTGCCTGGGTGGGTAATGGTGAAGTAGCTTCATCTGATATCCATTTTGGAAAGAATCAAGAGTTCCAAAGGAGTCCCAAGATCCCAAATGGATTTGTGGCTTTATAGTTTGAATCTAAAAAAGAATTACTTCTTTGTGTTATCTCTGGTCCATCTTCGCCTTCCTGCCCTGTGTGCATACATGCATAAAGTAAATGACTGAAATTGCATCAGTAAGGATTGTTTTAAAGGAAAACTTGGTTTATGGCTTTATGTCTCTGGCTGCATTAGGGTCTGGCTCATTTAGTGCTCAAACAAAGTTCAGTGTTAACTAGAAGAGCAAATGGATGTGTCTGGTCTGGGAAAAGCCTTGGATGTTTCTCATGACTGGAGATACTGGCTGATAACTTGATTGCTTTGGTTGGCTCCTTCTTCTTTGTTTTGCTCCATGAGAACTGTGTTATATTTTCTTTTTCATAGCTCCAGCAGTACGAGAAAAGAGATGGCAGCTGCTGTGGTTAAACAATAGAAATATATCCTTGGTGGCCAGCCTGAACCCAGACAGTTCAGTTAGCCATCCCATCCTTTGGTAGCTGTCTTTTCTCCTGGCATGTGAAAATAAACATCTGGGCTCTGCAGCTGTGGGGAGACTCCAACTGCCTGCTCTGCCCTGCGTGTGCTGCAGTGTCTTGGCAGTGGCTAAGCCTGTGGAAGGAGGAGGATGCGTCTGGCAGAGAAAAATGCCCACAGGTTGTGGATTTGACAAGGTCATAGATGGGAGTATGTGAAATACTTTTTTGGTTTTTTCTTTAAATAGAGGTCAGGAAACACTTTGCAGAATCAATATAGGGAGGAAGAAAGAGATGAAGAGGGCCGGTGAGCAGAAGAGCGATGCAGGTGCTGCATGTGGGAGTGTGGTCCTCCCCTGCTGATGGGCTCATGCCGGTTACTCGAGTGTGGAGAGCAGTGTCCTGAGCCACAGGGCAGCTGGTGGATGGTGTCACTGGAGTCAGCAGCTTGTCCTCCCCAGCTCTGCGTGGGCTGGGTTACAGGCAGTGTCAGCCTGGCAGGCAGGGAGGTGATTTTGTGCTCTGTTTGCATAAACATGCTCAATAAGCAGCAGTGTTGCTTCAGCCTCTCTCCTTACCTCCACCTGTTTGTGTGGAGGTGGTTTTTCTGACTGCAGGTTGTGTTTCACACTAAACTGAGGTAGTCAGTGCTTGCAGATCTGCTACCGTAGGCACTTTTCTGACATTTATTTATTTATTTAAACATAAGCCTCAGACATCAAATTGCAGTGTTGCTTCCTTGGCCACAGTGCCCAGGGTCAGCTCACGTGGCCTCTGTTGATGTGTCCCTGCTGCTGGGGCAGCACTGACTGTCATAAGCTCTTAATAAGTAATTATATCTCTAAAATATTTGGGGGGCATTTTATGTCGTAATGCCTGATTTTGTAAGCACCATCTTTCAGTTATATTCATTCTCTCCTGCTTGGCAAAGCTTTGTCTCCTGGGTTTTATTCTGAATGGGTCGTTATTCTGAAATATGAACATATGAAATATGTCTAGTGTTAGATTTCAATACGTTTTAAGATGGTGAAAGGATTGGGATTAAATACTGCATCTTAAGCTGTATGATTTTATATATTTTATGAAAAGTCATGTCACATATTCTGTAAGACTCCAGCTGAGTGATTAAAGTCCCATAATACTCTTTTGTAACCAATGAATAATAAGCAGGAGTTGAGCTGCCAAAATAAATCAAAAGTGAGTTTCATTCAGAGTCATTCCCCTAGTGAATTGTGACAGTTGGACAAGGTCCTTCCCTCCTAGAGACACAGTGAGCTTTTTCTAGCCTAGAACACGTTCAGTGAACAGGGTTTCAGGTGAATGGCACGCCAAGAAGAAATAGTCCTGTTTATTCTCATTCTGGCATAACTTTTGCCATCTGCTGCAAAGCCTGGTTCAAGGCAGCAGCAAGTCTGAGCTTGACCTTGCCTTGTGCTTCGGTGTGGAAAGGCAGTGGATGTGTCTGTGGCTGTCCTGCAGCCTGGGGCTGGGAACAGGGTCGTGTTTGAGCTGGCAAGAGGCAGGTGTTGGTGCTGGTGGTGTCCAAGGCAGTGCAAGCTGCAGGGTACAACCAGGCCATCCACAGCCAGTCCTTTATGGGTTTGATGCCAACAAAGCGAGAAACCCAGTCTGAAAATAGAAATCCTGACAACAGGCAGGAGATTGTGTCTTACTGTGGATATGTTTTTTCCCCCTTTTTTGACTATTATTTTGTTGTCTCAGATTTTTGGTGTGTTATTAATGTTTATTCCAGTTGTGTTGCTTCCATGCTTATAGCAGGCAAACAGACAGCAGTTCCACTTGGAAATCCCTATTTGTGGGGTTCCTGGTATGGTTGTCCATTCCACCCACTTATATCTTTCCTCTAAGGTCTCAACCTGTGCTGGTTTTGGCTGGGGTAGAGAGGGGCACTGTGAAGAAAATTAACTCTACTCCAGCCCAAACCAGCACACAACCTGAATATAAATTCATCTTGCAAAATCTGATGCAACTCGAGCGGTTGCTAAATGTACCCCCCACGGAAGTCAAGTGTGGTTCTGATATTGCAAGTACCCCCAACTGCAGCTTGGAAACCCATCAGCAGACAAATCAGTTGGAATCCCTCAGTTGCTGAGATGTTCCAGGTAAATTTAGTGTGCTTTCCTCCTGATCAAACAGATCCAGGCAGCTCCGTGCTGCGGTGAGGGCAAGCAGAGGTGTGGGTGTGCATCATTGCTGAGGGCACTTGGTTAGCTGGGGCTGGAGGAGAGGCCCTGCAGGACCAGGTGTGTCCTGGGCACAGGGAGGTGCAGCAAACAGTGCAATCAGGGTGTCAACACAAGTGGAGAGCAGAGACTCACAGCTTGGCTATTCCCAAATAGATAAGGGAAATAATAAGTGTCTGCATGGGGAATTATTTCTGCATGATGATAGTGTTTAAGGTGCTGAGTTGGGTGTGGGGGAAGGCTGTGGCCGTTCACCTGCCACGTGATGGAGCTGGAGAAACCCAGCATGAGGTCATGATGAAGCTGTAGTAACCCAACATGAGGCCCAAGCCTGATGAAGCTCTAAAGGCTTTACTACAGCGTTGTGCAACTCACACCATTAGCGTTCAAATGGCCACACCGCTCTGGTGTGCATGACTGTAAAACCTGTGTAAAACTACTCACCGGAGCAAGGCCACCCAAACCACCATCACAGCACCATCACCTTTCTCATGGTGCAGACACCAGTGTGCAGTACAAACTGACAGCTCAGGGGGGTGTTGGACCAGCCCAGGGGTGCAGTTTGGGAGTTCAGCAGCAAGGTTTCCAGCAGCACAACCTGGAAATCACCTCTCGCTCCACCCTCTGTGTCTGTCAGTGCTTGTGCAGCTGTTCAGAATGTGAGGTTTGATTTCTGGGCACGATTTGGGGTTAAGTGAAGGGGCAGTAATTGCAGTTTTAAGCTTCATGCAGTGTCAGACATAATCTGCTGATATGAGGCGTTCTGTGCAGCCTGAGTGGTGGGGATTGGAGCTGATGATACAAAACTCTCTTCTTCAGTGACAATTGTAGTAGTTATGTACTATTTGCTGAACTCCTAGGGTAGAAATCTGCTAAAATCAAACCCAAGGGTGATGAGCCCTTCAGGTTTGTCTGCTCAGGGTTATCACTGGCACAGCTGTGGTGCAGCTCTGACAGACAAGCCCAGGCTTCAGCTGCAGTGGTTTATCCCTGGCTGTAAAACTTAAAGGTTTTCTCTAACATGAAATCAATCTGAGAATCAAAGTATATTTCCACCCTTCCTCAGTCTGGAGGGACTCATTTGTATGAGGTTTTGGTGGCAGAAATTGTGAGGCTGGTCACAGTGTGTGAGGATTTCTTTGAAATCTCTGCAGCTGAGGCTCCTCGGAGAATTGGGGATGGGAACTTATTTTCAGTCATGAGCTAGATTTTCACTGATCTGGGCTGTGAGTGTGGCAGCAAATGACAGAAGCATTAACACTCGGTATTATTCAGGAGCATTGAATTCTCAGCATCCTGACCACAGCCCAATTTGTAACATTAAAAATACATTTGGATGCTGTGAATTTGGCAGATGTCAAATGTCTATAAAACACTTAGCAGAGGGCAGCTTTCTGAAGTGAATAACGACATTCAATTGAAATGTATATTGGCTTAAATGAAGTAAACCCAACAGATTTCTAGCACAACACAAGCGAGCAAAGAGAAACCATTGAGATATTTTAACCATTACTGGGGAGAGCACAGGGTTAGTTCAGTTAATCTCCAAGCTCAGGGTTTCCCAAGCAAGCAAACCTCTCAAAATTTGCTTCAGTGACATTTTGTAGTAACACACAGGTCTCTTAATTCCTATTTGCATATTTCCTGGTATTTAAGTATTTTCTTGCACAAGATTCCTGATAGGATGAATAAGGAGGTATTTAGAAATTAACACACCCACTAATGAGATGCTGCTTGATAGTGTGATGTGACAGCTCTCTACCTGGGCTGGGAGGGGAGGAGGAGACTGTGTCCATCTGCACTCCTGTGGGGATTTGGAGAGACTGCCTGTAATTCACTGGACTGTATTTTTTTGGTTGGAATATTGTTGCTGACACTGCTTTTGTGTGTATGTGTGTCAGCCCGGCACTGTAAGTCACTGGAATGTAACCTCTTAAAGAACACATCACTTCCAAATCTTATGCATCAGTCCTGGTCTTGTCTCACCTCTCACTTGGGTTATTTTCTTTCCTCCTTTTGCTGCTTGGAAAAGCTCCTGTGAAAAGTTGACACAAGGAATGATGTGCAGACTGACCTTAGGAGTTGCTTGGGATAACGCCAAGGAAAGCTATTTTTTCGTCAGTCTTTCAGTGATTGATGATTTACCTCTGCTCCCTATTGTTTTACACTGGTGCATTTGGACTCTTTTTCCTGTCGCATCTCAAGGTGAAGGAGGTTGAAGTAGCTGATTCATGTGCTGTGTTTTTCCCTCCAGCTTTGGAGAATTTGAAAAACACCCGTGTCACCCACTGTGTGCCCATCTTACCTGGGCTCTTGCTGTGAGCTAGGCTTGGGTCTTCCCCCTCCTGTGTGTGCCTTCTCAACCTTCTGCTTTACCTCTGCCACGAACACAAGAGCAGGGACGCTCCCACTGCGTAAATACTGGCTGAGAAGTGGGCATGGCTAAAAGTATATCATGGTCTTGAACTGGGAGATCTCCCATGTGTTCCCTACCCAGAACTGTGTTTTGGGGACCTGCTTCTGTGGGCACTGGGGCTACACCTCCCCAGGGTCTACACATGGAGCTGGGCAGTGCCCACAGAGGCACCCCCGAAACCAGGACACTCCACCATTCCCTGCTTCCCTCGTGCATCCAGGACGGGAGATTGGACACTCTACACCAGGGAAGGAGGAAAGTGATCCGGGGCCGAAGCCCGTCTTGTATCCAGCTCTGTCCCTGGAGTCTCTCACCCTGTGGCTGCTCCTGCCCTCTTTGCTAAATTTACAGCTGTCAGAGCAGGAGGGAACCCTGGGGTCAAACGTTACAGAAAAAGCCTGGGCACTGCTGACCGCTGGCTCTGCTCTCTCGGGCAGTCAGACCCTCTCCACGCCGTGTTTCTCAGCTGCTGCCCGGCGTTCAGGGACTCAGAGGTTGCATAAAGTTGAATAAATAATGCTGATGGGTTAATTGTAGCTTGCAGGCTCAGTTGTTGATTAGAGTCATATGGTGTTTTTCCAGTACATCGCAACCTTAATTTCAACATCCTTGTTTCGTATAACCACAACAGATTATGTATCCAGTCTCTTTATTTATTCGTGGTCCTCTGCCCCTGAAATGAACTGCTGTTGGAGGGAAGGAAATGCAATAAGTGAACTCCTGGTTGCTGTTTGGGGTGTGTACATTTACATGTTTCCCAGTTGCACTGATGAGGAAACCAATAAATTAGTAACGCAAGGTGAACCCTGCGTCAGGCCACAGCTGTGAGAGTACTGCCTGTCATTCATCAGGGGAACCAGATCTCCTGGAATAAAAGCAATTCCTATTCTCTTGAGATTTGTTTTTGTTAGTGTTTCTGTCCAAAATAAATGTATTAATAACATAGTAATAAAAGCAGTAAAAAAAATTCTTTTAAAATTCATGATTCACTGCTTTAGCAGGAGCAGAGTGTGAAGGAGAATGCATTTTTTCCAATACAGTGTAGCCTTTAACAGGGCTGTGGTTTCCCCTCTCCTTTTACAGCTGAAAGAATAATCATTAGGAACATTAATAAACTTCTGTATTACACCTTGAGCAATTAGACCTACTTTGCTGCCCTAGATGTTGGTTTCGGCTCCCTTAATAACATAATTTATTAAATATGAGGTGTTTTATTATAATTGAAGATTGTTTTTCCTTGGCTTTGCTCTTTGCTTTACTGTGTCTTTACAGTGACCAGGAAGGAAGTGGGTTTTCTCCATTATTGGTTATTTTTTTTTTTTATTTCTTTCTTCTACATGCAGTAATTTACTTTCAGATGCTACAGTTAGAATAATACAGCAGAGAAGGTTTCATTGGTTTCTTTAAGCTTTCTTCTGGTTCTTTTTAATTGTAGATATGCAAGAAATAACACTTTTAATTCAGTTCTGAACTTCCTGCCAGGTATTTCTGACAGGGCCCTCCTGACTTAAAAAAACCAGATTTTGATGCAGTGTTACTTTCAGCAAATGTTATGTCTGTTTGAAGAAATGTTTTCATCTCTAAATGTAAATTATATAATTATGTATTCATTATATAAATGCATATATTGGATAATGAATTAGTGTGTTCTGACTCAAGTAAGGAATATGCAGCTATTTTTCAGTAAAGGGAAACACAGCAATTGGCATCTGTAAAGAATTTCAGGCTGACTTTTTTTTAAGTGCAAACCTATCCAAAACTCAGACTATGCAGGGCAGTTGCTGCTTGCTTAATAACCCACTTGAGTAATGTGCTGCAGCCATGGTCTGAGCCTGAGTACAGACACAGAGTTAAATACATTGAAAGGAGCATTCTTTGGTTTGCACCTAATCCACAAGCCTTTAAACGGAGGAGAAAATTGAATTCTAAAAGGTGGCCAGGCTGGAGCCCAAGGAGAGGGCTGGTGAGGTGTTCACTCCTGGTCCAGCCATCCCTGCAGCACATTTGTGTGTTCATGTCCCTTTGTGAACATCTGTCTGACAACTCTGTGACACCAATCAATAAAGCGTTAACTTTCACGTGATTCAGAAGACATTTCAGAGGAGACTTTTTTCCCCTCCCTCTGGAAAATAAATTATAAACCATCTCCAACTTTTATACTTTTATTATAACACAGCTATGTTCCAGTAAAAGCTTCTGGCAGATAGTTTCCTCATACATTTCCAAATGAAGATGTGTTAAATTTATTTGCTGAAGGAACTTGTAGCTTGTGGTGTAACCTTGGTCATGGGACTGGATATAAAAACAGAGGGATAGAAGCCCACTTAACAGCGGGAAACAAAGTGGAGCTGGAGCTGGAAATGTTATCAGACTGGGAAAGCAAAATGTGTTGAATTACTTCAGAAGTCAGATTCTGGACATGTGATTTTTGGACATGTGGCTTCACTCATTGAGTCCACGTGTGGGTCACACTGGTTGTGTGAGGTCAGGGTGCACCCTGGTTGTATGAAGGGGACCAGGTGCCCCAAGAAACTTGCAGTGAAACAGCACAGAAATACAGGTGAGATCCATTTCCTTCACCTGTTAAAGCTGTGCCCTCTCTCCTGTTCCCAGGAAGAGCCATTCCTCCTGTAGTGGGTGGGAGGCTGAGCTGCCCATCAGCTGAACATCGTGTTTTCCAACAGGATAATATCCTGCTAATTAAGTGAGGGATTTATGCAAGCACTCTGTGTTCTGTATGCAATCTTGTGTATCTTTTAATTAAAAGTAATGATGATCATAGGGGTTTTGTGGAGGTTTCATTTTTCTGCTCTAAATATATATCAATCAGGAGTAAGTTCTGCCTATTTTTCCACCGTGAGTGCATCAAAATTATTCCAGTAAACTGAAACCTATTCACAGTTCTTGCAGAGTTGCTTTCATAGGATATCTCAGATTTTGCCATAGCACTGTTGTAAAATGGATGCTGAAACTCTGGTCCACTCAGGTTAAATATTCCAACACGGGACATTAACTTTTGTTGTGCTGATGATGCTTTCTTTGTAAGGAAACTGCTCCCCTCCACTGCCCCACCCCAGGGGCTGTCGAGAGCCACTGTGTATTTCTTAGAAGGTGAAAAATGAACGCAGCTTTTCTTTCCACTCTAACCTTGTTTCTTTTCCAGGCTCTGGAAGAAGCCCAGAAAGCCATTCAACAGCTCTTTGGTAAAATTAAGGATATTAAAGACAAGGCTGAAAAATCTGAACAAATGGTGAGCAGCACTTTCTTTCTGGCTTTTGAAAGGGAGGGAACACTGACTTTTGCTGCCAGTTCATGTTAAGAAGGGAACATTTTTGTCTTTGGTCCTGCTGACTGGTTGGCAGTTTGCTGTCAAGCATGTGTTAAAACCTGTACCTTTTCCCTTGAGTTAACAGGGCTGCAGAGCTGACACCTCTATAGTCCCAAAGAGGGGAGAGCAGCTTCTTATCTCCTGAAAATGTTATTGTTGTGGCTTGATATTTGACCTGACTCTTGCATTTTCTTTCACTAGGTTAAAGAAATCACACGGGATATCAAGCAGCTGGACCACGCCAAGCGTCACCTGACCACCTCCATCACCACCCTCAACCACCTCCACATGCTGGCAGGGGGGGTGGACTCACTGGAGTAAGTGTGGGAACTTCCAGTGGTACTTTGACAGCACTGCTGGCTTCTGAAGTTTGGTGCAGTGCCCTGAATGGGTCTGTCACAGCTGCTTGGTTTTTTGGAGGCAACTTTAACAGACTGCAGTCTTGATTTCTGCTGGCAGCTTCTTTCTGTGTTGCTCTGAGTGACTCTCAGCCTGTGTTGCTGTGTTTAAGTTTGCAGCATCGATTGCTTGAATTGCTGTGTTGATCCTTGGTGATAAGGAACAGTGTGGCTTCATTAAGGAGTAAGTCAGCCTGTGCAGTTAGGTGTCCTCGTTAGGGATGTGCTCTTGGGGATTTGGGGGGATTTTTATCAGTTTCATGTCTTGAACTGCAATGTGTTCTCTTTTTGGTAAAGGGCTACTCTAGTTTCCTCTCTAGCATGAGTTTAAGGAAATATTACAGCTTGTACTGTGTATGAATTGGAGGTTAAATATTTCTAATCATCATTTCTGGGTCTTTTAATGTGCTTGAGGAACACACAGGCTAGAGGAATACAGTTTTTTACATGTTGCATCTGTGAAGTTGCGAGACCCAGGCACAGCCTGTTCTTGGGTTGGAGCAAACTCTGCACGAACACTGGGTTGTTAAGTGTTGAGAATAAAATTTTACTCAGGCTGCTGTCTCCATTGGAATGATCCTAAAGGATGATATAAAAATAAATTAACTTGAGTTTCTTTTTTGCTGTCAGTTCCCTGTGAAAGTTATTAACAGAAAAGTCAAGGCTGATGGCTTTTCAGCATCGTTCTCCTCCCTGAGAAGCTTTAACTCACACTTTGTGTGTGATGACGAATGGCTTCGCTCAGGTCATTATAGTGAAATAACATTTACTGCCTCCGGACCCATACTGGGAAGCGGATGCATTCAGTAGTTTACATCTTCTTTGCCAAGTGTTGCTTTTGACATTTATGTTTTTTTGAGTCATTGTTAGATGTGTGCCAGATTAGTTTATTTTAGCATCAGTTAAGTGAAATTTTAATGCTGCGTTGGAATGTTAATGAAGAGTTGTGTATTTTAGAAAAATAAATTTTTCTCAATGTGGGGACAGGCATGACCCAGTGGGGATGAAGTAACATGTGGAATTGCCACCCAGGATTTTCCTTGGATCTGCCTTTGTAAATCTTTAATTTCCTCTACAGGGCCATGACCAGGAGGAGACAATATGGGGAAGTTGCCAACCTTCTCCAAGGTGTTGTGAATGTTTTAGAGCACTTCAACAAATACATGGGGATCCCTCAGATTCGACAGCTCTCTGAAAGGTAAAAGGTTCAAACCCTGAGCACTTACATTCCTGCTGGGAAGGAAGGTTAGGAAATGTATTAGACAGACTCAGTGTCTCAAGGATGTGAAGGCTGGACATGGTCCTTTGAGCTTTTTACCAGCCAAAGCAAACATGTTAAAATTGACCACAGTTTGCTCAAATTTTGAGCAGCCTGTTCTGTTAAATAACAGTAATTAGCATGGATGTAATTCATGAATGTTCTGTGCTTCTCATTGACTGGCTTTTCATTTTCTTACCTGGTGTAATCTGTGGAAGTGCAGATTGTTTTATGTGATCTTCACATGCAGGTGTTGGTGGTGAACCCTGGGCTGACACTTTCTCCTGCTCTCTTACCCTCAGTGCTAGAGCTCAGCAGCCTGGCATGAAGCACAGGTATATTCATGACCATGGTGGTGCTTGGGGCCCCCTTCTGCCCTGACATGTGCCAGTCTGCAGTGCCCAAGGGTTTTAGGCAGGCAGGAGTTCTTTTTGTGCATTTTCCAAACTCAGTTATTCTGAGCACCTTGAGTTTCTTCTGCCAAAACCTGCTCCCATTGCCCAGTTCTGCTGCGATTTGAGGCTTGCAGCCAGTCTTTCCCAACTGGCATGCAGCACACCTGACTGCTCTAAGCATTTGTGCTGTGCTTGTGTAGTCTTGGTTTTCTGATGTGGAATTGCACTTTAATTTGGTGAGTTTTGGTGCAACACCCACAACAGGTCCCCACCATTCTCAGCAGTAGCAGGTGAAGGCTCAGTGGTGATTAAGGCACCACATCTTGGCTTCATTTGGGATGTGACAGCTGGATGTCAAGGGAACAAGACCCTCCCTGTTCTAGGGGATGTTGCTGACCCTGCCTGAGATGAATTTGCTCATTACAGAGGTACTGGAAGGAGTCTCCCAGGCACAGTAATTTTTTTTTTGTGACTCTCTTTGCTAAAACAGCAGCTGGCTGCCTGTGCTGTTTAGTGATGGAAACAGTGTTTGAATGATTTGTTTGTAATGTTTTCATGTAAATCTGTTGGACTTTCTTTATGGTATAGATACCTCTTCCAGAAACCACAGATGGAATCCATGAGACAGAGCAAAAGAAAAATCCACTCTAAATCTAGAGAGAGGGATGGGGCCTTGTTTTAACAAGGCATTTGACCATAAGCATTTGCTTAAATGAACATGAACATCAAGGAAATGTAAACATATGTCAGTGCTTTTCTGAATTTAGGCTGTTGTCTATTCCAGCCTCATGCTCGAGAGATTGCTTGCTTCATTTTCTTCCAGAGTGGTAATGCCCTTTGGGCAGAAACCTGCTGTCATTGGCCATTTTAAGGCCAAATATCATTTAAGCCTTGGTCCAGAATTCTGGCTGGTTTTCCCTTTCTGGTGGATGATTATTTCATACTTTTGCAGTTGCTGATCATTACAAAAACGAATTCGGGCTGCTGCTAAAAGGCACAGTGGTTTTGAGTCACACCAGCAAGACTGGCAAGGACATGGAGGAAAACTTCTTTTGTTTTATTCTCCCTGCAAGATAAGGATCTGAAAAGCTCAAGAAAGTCTGTTCCTCCTATTTTTAGAATTGCCTCGGCAGGGTTTTCCTTCCAGTGTTTATACAGGGAGAGTTGCACCATCTGGTAGTGATAGAGGCTGCTGCTTGTGGGACGAAAGGAGCTGCCCTGAGGTGCTGCTGGGAGCTCTGCACTGCTCTCACATCCAGGAGAAAATTCCTCCAGGATGGTCTGTGGCACCCTCATGCTGCTCTGGAGTTTGACTGCATATATATGTAGTAGGGCCTGGTTTGGAGTTGACTTTTCTCTCTCTTTTGCTTGGAAATCCTTTCGTGATTCATGAAACATCAGAGGCAGTTTGCCTGGCTTCTTGCAGTGATATTTTTAGACTGTGAAATCTCTGGGGTTTGATATCTCATGGATTTGTTTGAATGGTGCAAGTGAAGCCCCTAGGATGTTTGGGAAGGCAAGAAATGCTTTAGTAGATGTTGGCACAGACCTGTGACAGTAACCAATGTCTGTTATATACAATAAGTCTATTATATACACTGCTAAATGAGCAGATTCTGTTGCTTTCTGTAATAAAGAGCCTCTCTTTCTTGGTGTGAATGGAGTGAAGCCAAGTATGAATGGGAAACCATGGGAAGGAGAAGTGCCTGCTCAGTGGTGCTGGATGTGCTTTTTGTCATGGGGTATTCAATTTAGCTTCCTGCTCCTGGATGCTGTGAAAAGTAATAATGTGTTTTTAATGTTGTTTTCCACCTGTTCTATCCCTTTGAAAATAACCAAAAGAAATCCCACTGTATTCATTGGAAACCTGGACTGAACTCTCAGTAGTTGGCTTCTTGTGCTTATCCTGTTGAGTATTGACGTAAAAATGTCACGATTCAAGTCCAGATGTAAATATTTTCCTAATAGTGCTCCTAAAACAACTTCTAATGTGGTGCATTGGAAGTTGTTGTAGTAAATAGGAATATTTTCTTATCTCTCAATCCTCTTCTGCTTTCTGTCTGTGGAGGGAGGTCCAATTAGCGGTCACAAACCCACCCATGGAAGTGGTCCTGCAGGCCTAGCAGATAGTGGAAAAAAGCCTGGAAAGTATTTAGGGGAAAGATGATTACAAGTTTGCCACAGAAAAACAGGCTGGCTCAGCCTCTTTTTATCTTAGCAAGCTGCCAGGCATGGTTTAAGATTTCTGGTAGCTTTGGCTAAAGGAATTGCGGTTTCTAGTAATTTAATGTCATTTGAAACATAACAGTGGGTTTTCTTGGTTTTATTTTTTAAGGGGCAGGGGAATTGGAGAACAAAAGCCACTAATAATAAAACAAAAGTCAGAGAAACAGAGCTCATTAATATTTGGATAACCAAAGGGTTTGGCACATGCGAGCAGCCCCAGGAAAAGGCAGTTCCCTGCTGCGTGGGATGCAGGGCAGCTGCTGGGATACCCCAGCACGTTTCTGGGGGAATCTGCTCAGGGGAAGATACCCTTATCAAACTGACTCAAGGCTTGCAGAGATCCTAAATCTGTTATCTGGGGTTGCTGAGCCTCAGTGGGCAGTTCACTTTATCCAAGTGGTTAAACACACACACTCAGACACGTGCAGGAAGGTCCTTCAGTGGTGAATGCAAGCACAGCCACTCGTGGGGTTGAGACTTTCATCACTGCAACTTTCATTGTATGAAGATAATTGTGAGTTATTGAAAGGCTCACAGCTTTCCATGGGGGCAATGATCTCTAGTGGCTAAAGCAAGTGGCCCCCTCTTCTCTGCGTGAAGCAATTGTGCTGTAAAGAGGCAGCAGAAAGGTTTTCATGTTTCTGGGTGTGGGAGAAAAATAATAATAATTGTGAAAATAATTGTGTGTGCTTATGGAAAGAATGGTAGTTACTGGGAGGGCAGTGGGGCTCTCTGTCCTTGCTCACCCCTAAACTTTGGCTGCTTTGATGGCCCTGCCCCATCCCTTTCTTACAAAATATGAAGGAAAAAGAAAAGGTTAAAACTCCTTCTCACTGTTTGCTTTTGAAAGATTTTTAAGCAGGACCTATTTTTAAAAAATTACGTATTTTTAACATCCCACTTTAGCAAGGCATTCCTGCAAGTTTCTTAATTTAAGGATATGAGAATCCCCATTAAGACTATCCTTAAGTACTTTCCTGAATCAGAGCCTAAAACAACAAAGCCTGTGGACAGGGCTTTTAACTGCTTGACAGAGCCTCTTTTAAATTTGTTGAGTCTTTAGGAATCTGGCTGCTGCTCTTTTCAGTGCCTCCACTGTGCTGCACTGCAGCTGTTGTCAAATAGGAAGGTCCCTGAAGCCACTAATAAGGAAAGTACCACTGCTAATAGCTTCCAGTTGTTTATACTACTCATAATACTCAATAATTTCTGTATTCTGACTCCTGATACAAAAGATTTCTTGTTTCTTGATTATTTGAAAGATAGAAATTTTCAATCCATGTTTACTGTCTTTTTTTCTTCTTTTTCCCCCCCCTTCTTTTTCTGAAGGATCAAAGGGTTTGATTCTGTGATGCTTTCTCACATGAACTGCTAATGCTTTCTTGTACAATTTGAACCAAACCTATAGCTGTGGCTGCTGAGCTCAGTTCCTCCTTACTGCTTAAATATTCCACTTCTATTTCAACATATTATTGAATCCCTTTTGTTTCACAGTTAGGAAGGTATTAACTGGGGATCTTTACCTGGAAGAGTAGAGATGTTTCTGAACATTCCTGTGAAGCAGAGAGCTTAAGTGAGAATTATGTTTGACATTGCAGGCAGGAAGCTGTTCCAACAAAAGCCCCATAAATAAATCTTGGGTAAGGCAGGTCGTACATCCAGTTAAATCACAGATATAAAGTTATATTTCAGCTGACACTTTTAAAGGACTAGAATTTTCTGCATTTGGCACTATTAAAGTCTTTTCTCCAGCATTATCAGGTCATCTCATAGTGTTTCGCTGCTAATGGAACTCAAATGAGAAGATTAAAGAAGCAGATCATTCCTTGATAAGGTTGAGGAGTCTTAACAAAAAAAAATAAAAAAGCCAAAATCTTCTCCCCTCAGTCTGAGCAAACATTTTCACAACACTAAATGTTGCTGCTCTTGCTAACATATCAATCTCAGTGGAAAAATCCACTGCTTTGAATGATCAGTTTAGACCTGAAAGCATTTCCAGTATAATAAAAACTGATGGAAGAATTCAAGGGCTGCAGAGGGATATAAGTGCCTCGCTGTTTGCTTTGGCTCTTTCTAGTGTGTGTAGGCATTTCCATTTCCCTAGAAGTATCAATTAAGCTGTATTGACTTTTATTTCTGGAAATTGGAAGCTTTATTCTCTGAGCCAAATAAAGAGCAAGATTGTGGTTTGCTCAAAACTTTGACACCCATTTCATACCTTTGCTCTTTTACGCTTCTTAAGACATGGAGAATTTATGGGATAAAACTGCAGCCAACAGTACATGGGATGCATTTAAAAGTAGGTCAGTACACCTGGAACTGTGAAAGGTTCACAGGGAAGATTGAGACATTGTGAAGCTTTTTATGTGTTAGGAGCATATGCTTGTTGAAATGTGATCAACATAACTGAATGTAAAGGTAGATTGATCACACTGGCTGATTAGCTGGCCCTTATTGAAATCCTAAATGGCAGCAGGGCAAGAGAATCTAGGACATGTCCTGCTACAGCTGAGGGGTCAGTGCTGTAGGGAGTTGTCATCCCAGTGTCATTCAAGGAGAAGACACTCTCACAGTTTTGACACACAGACCTTCTTAGTGTGGATGTTTTCTTTTTAGCATCCTTTTTATCCCTTAAAAACCTTCAGGTAGCTGTCAGTGTTTCAGCCCACATTGCAGTAATGTTTGCAGGCAACAAAACAAAGAGGTGCTTGAGCCACCCCCAAAGCCCTTCTTTCTGTCTTCCTTAGGGTGAAGGCAGCACAGAACGAGTTGGGACAGCAGATCCTGGCTGACTTTGAGGAAGCCTTTCCTTCTCAGGGTACAAAGGTAAAGTTCTCACTTTGCTTCTTCCCCCTTTTGAAAAGTATTGCTGGAAACTATTCAATGTGACTGCCATTGGTTTTAGTCTCATTTTACATCTAGATTTGATCTCTGTTTCAGGAGTTACTTTAGAAAGCAAAGGGTGCTGGATGTATTGCTCACTGTTCCTGCTGAGTGAGGGTGGGAGAGAAGTGACATCTTCCTCTGTCACACTGGCACAGCTATTGCAGTGGGGGCTGCAGCCAGACAGGGAGCACCCCAAATAATTCAAGTGAGGCCCTGGAGACCAAAGTGGGGCTCCCTTGGCATCTCCCCCAGTTATTTGCTTGTCACCAAAGGTTCACGTTGTGTTCAGAGAAAGCCAGGCACAGACTGTCTGTTGTTGTGGTGCTACCAATTTTACTCTGGTTTACTCAGACAGAACAGACGAATCTGGACTAGGACTAAGGCACCAAATGTGCTTCCCCAACACTGTGCATCCAAATGTTTGCAAACAGAAAGGGAGGTAGATGTGCATTTGATTTTACTTCAAAAACAACACTAGTGCTGTTTTTCAAATACCAGCTCTGCTGGTTTCTTCATAAAACTGACAAGTCCAGGAATGAGGAAACTGTTTGGAACAGTTGATGAAGGGCAAATCTATGTCCATGAGAAGCAGCATCAAAACAGCATTTTAAAAAAAATGTTTCTAAATTTTCTGTCTTCTCTAATACGGAACAACTTTATGGCCAGTGAAATGGGAGCAGCTGTTTTCAGCCAGGAGGAGGAAGATGCAGTGATAAAGAGTAGCAGCAGAAGCATTGAAAAGAGAATAATGGGAAAGGATAAATCCAAGATAACCTGGATGCAGTGCAGTTTACAGGTCAGCCATTCAGCTATTCAACCTGAAATCATTTTCTTCCTGTTTATTTTGGTAGAGGACGGGTGGACCCAGCAACGTCCTGCGTGATGCGTGTCTGGTCGCCAACGTGCTGGATCCCCGAATCAAACAGGAAATCATCAAGAAATTTATTAAACAACACCTCTCGGAGTATCTGGTCCTTTTCCAGGAAAACCAAGATGTAAGGGAAGCTTAGCAAGCTACATTTGGATTTCACATTTTTGCTCTGCTGGCGTTCACAAAATTCACACTTCCACAGGTTTCTGTGGTGAAAAGTTTTTATCCCAAGGGCTCGGAAACAGGGACTTGTGGGTGTGATAGGGCTGGTGAGCTGGGAGTCAGTGTCCTCTCTGCCAGGAGGGGCTCCTCCCACACTGCGCCTCCATTTCATGTGTCATCACTACAAGTGTTTTCCCCTCACAGAGTAAATGAATAATTTCATGTCAGATATACTTCCTGCCCTGTAAGAGGCTGAAAAATTAAACTCTGAAAATTGCAAACTGCCTTCCCCCAAGCAAACAAGAAAACCCACAAAATGCATAAAAAGCTGTTGGTGAACGATTTCTAAGAAGTATCTTTGTAGCTAATATTTTAATTTCCTGTCCTGATACTAACAGCTGTTTAAAAATGTGAGATAACCTTCTGAAATTTGGAAAAAAACCCCCACAAATCAAAACCATCTTTAGATAAACATGTATTTTATCAATTTCAAAAGTTTGATGAAGGAAAGAAAAGGGCTAAAACGCTTAATTTTAAATAGCATATTTCCATCAAAGTTTTTTTGATTAATCTTTCTACTTTTTGACCAGAAAGCTCTAATGTCAGGAAAAAAATCCCATCCTCCTCAGGTTGCAAGAATTGTTGTCAAATTTTGAATGTGAGCTAAATGTAAGAATCCAGGAATTCCTGCATTCTCTTCCCACTGTTGACTTTAACCTCTCTGTCTGTGAAACAAAGAGGGTGGGATCAAGTGAAATATTATTGGATTGAGTTTTCAATAATACCTACATGATTTAGGAGTACTGTTATCCTCATTTTCAACAGAACTTGCTCTCTTAATTCACACAAGATAGGATTTTCAGTCTGGCATGTGTTTAAGCACTTTGAATCACAGAATCGTTTAGGTTGGAAAAGACCTTTAAGATCATTGATTCCAACCATTCCCCAGCACTGCCAAGTCCACCACTAAACCCTGTCCCTAAGTGCCACATCCACACATCTTTTAAATCCCTCCTGGGGTGGTGACTCAGCCAGTTCCCTGGGCAAGCCTGTTCCAATGCTTGATAACCCTTCCAGTGAAGGCATTTTTCCTAATATTCAATCTAAACCTCCCCTGGCTCAACTTGAAGCATTCGAAGTATTACAAATAGAGGTCAAATTAGCTTTGATCGATAGCCCAAGCTCCTCTGCAGAACTGCAGCCAGGCCAGATATTAGGAGCTGCTGCTGTTAAAGCTGATGTTCTCCATGTGATCCAGGTGGCCTGGCTGGATAAGATTGACAGGCGCTACGCTTGGATCAAGAGGCAGCTGGTGGACTACGAGGAGAAGTACGGGCGCATGTTCCCGCAGGAGTGGTGCATGACGGAGCGCATCGCCGTGGAGTTCTGCCACGTCACCAGGTGAGCCTCCAGCGAGCTCCTGCTGCCTCCCAGCATGCTCACCTTCCCCAAAATAAAATGTTAGCTTGGCTTTTGCCACATTGCGCATACATGCATCGGGCTCTGAGGGCAGTCTTCAAACATCTCTGTAGAATTGTCCGTGATTAAATGCAAGCGAGGAGTGCAAACCCTGAGATGTATCGCTAGAACTGCAAGAGAGATGGTGTGGAAATCAATTTTCAACGTAACAGAGGTAAAAATCAGTAATGTTAGAGGCCAAGTGGAGTAGTGTGAGCTGACTGCAGTGTGACTGCCTCACACCAGACTCTTTGTCAGCCAGAAACAGGACCAGAGGAAGGTGCCAGTGGGAGTCCCAGTAGCGCCATTGCCTTTGTTCTGGAACCCCAGCCAGAGGCACTGTGCTTCCCAAGGTTTGATCCTGTGGGCTTTCCCAGCAGCAGTGCTGTGCTGGCTGTTAGGAGATGGGGTCCTGTTACCCACAGAGCTCTGAACAACTGTGGTTGTTTGAAATGGGATCTGCAAAGCAGTTTTATGTCAGAGAGCATCTTAAGAACTAGCCTGAATTTTGTGATGGAAGTCTCCCTAAGGAATAGACCAAATCACGGTGTTAGGTTTCAGATCTTTATAGAAAACCACATTTGTTTTTTCGATTTCCCCCTCTCTCTTCCAGGGCAGAGCTCTCTAAGATCATGCGTACGAGAGCGAAGGAGATTGAGGTCAAACTGCTTTTGTTTGCAATTCAGAGAACAACCAACTTCGAAGGATTCCTGGCTAAGCGCTTCTCAGGCTGCACTCTTGCTGATGGGACAGTGGTAAGGGGATTTCTAAAGAGCAGCCCTTTCTTAACAGCTTCTTGGGGAGAAAGAAACCCTGTCACACGTAGCTCTGCTGGTGGGAGACTGCAAAAGATGTCACCTCCAGCCTCCTCTTGCACTGACACATTAGGGAGTTTAGTCTGACTGTGCTCAGTGGACTGTAGTTTGCAAAGTGATTTTTGATCGTGCAGAGAAGGTGGCACAGGACTCACAAGAATAAAAATAGACTGTTTGTGTCCTTTTGGGGTTCCCCTGGGCCCTGTGCTGTTTGCAACTGAAGCCACGTAACTGTGGAGAACCGCAGAGTAATTATGGTGTGATGACTCTGTTACAGTGTTTGTTCTCTGCATGTCAATGACACATTATAACTAAAAGTCCCCTCTTCACTTCGAGTTACCACAGGTTGACCACATAGGACCAACCTCATTCCCACTGCTGGGTCAGTCTGATTTACAGGAACATTGGTAGCTTCTACTTTTGTCTCATTTGGTCGATTGTAAAGGCAGAGCCAAGAGAAACAGCTCAGGGAGTATCTCTGGAGCCATGTCTGCTTTTTCTGCACGAAGTTTCAGCGAAGAACTTTGCCAGCCAAGTGCTCTGGAAGCACAGAGTCCACATGTGGCTCAGAAGCCACTGGTTTGAGGTTGGCTCTCTGTCCAGCTGGTGTCTTGAAGCCTACTTGGATGTGATAATTCAGCCTACAAGGAAGGCCTGCTGGACCCACTTGTAATTTGTTGTGGGTCAGTAGGTGCTGCTAATTATAAAGGGAAGTCCTGTCAGGTTTTCCTCCTGGCCAAATTTAGATCTCTTGAGAATGTGACTTTTTTTTTTAAGGGCTCAATAAAGCAAAACATGGATGCAGCTGTGTGCCAGAGGGCACAAGACTGACTGTTCTCTAAGGAGCTTCCTCTTTTTCAACAGAAGAAGCCAGAAGTGCCACCTCCCTCCACCAACCCATTTCTGGAGGATGAAACTGGGACAGAGACAGATGAGATTGTGATTGAGAAAAGCGATACAGACAAAGTAAGTCTTTGAAGTTTTCCAGTTGTCAGTGAGACGGTCTCTCTGTCAAAATCTCCAGTGGTGCCTAAGCTTTTCCCATCATACTGATTTGAAAGGTTTGTTTTCACAGCAATTAATTTAGTGCAGTTTTGATCCTTTGTGCAGCACAGAGGCTCCCAGTATGACCATGGTTTGCTCTGCCTCACTGCACTGAAACCAAAGCAATCTTCATTTCAGTTAATAGTGCAGAGACAATCCTGCCACGTGAGAGTGAGTTGAATTGTGTTCTAGCCTGTACAGCAACAGCTTAAGTGTAACTACAGGATTTCTGTCAAAGAAAGATGAACTAGTTCAATTGGGTTTTCAGATCCCTAAAGAAGCTCCTCCACAAACAGTTGCAATTCATATTTTGCCCTGTCAGCCAAGCAAACTGGAGTCACCGGGCAACTCATTGAACTTTCAAGTGTCAGTTTTAGATTTGCACTCCAGATAAATTACTTCTGGGATTTTTGTCTCTGTAGTGCTTTTCATCCATTACCTCTGCAAAGCAGGCAGCACCTAATGGCTTGTATGAGCACTGAGCTTCCAAAGCCCTCTGCAAACATTAAACAAGTGAATAGTAAATGCAATTGTTTTGATTGGCATCGGTATCAAAGCCTATAAGCCCCATATTTTTTATTCACCAGGTGGATGTTTTCTAAATGTTCGATTGTAAATTGTTTGAAGGCTGGTACTCTCTCCTTATTTAGTGAGGTTACAGAGATGAAGAACTCGAGGAGACACGTGTGATGTATTTTTTGGGAAGAGCTTGCTTTCCAGTATCTAATGGCTGGGAGAAGGTTGGCTTTGATGTGCAGTGTTGGCATGAGAGGACGTCCTTGGAGAAGTCAGTGTTGCTAGAAGGCAGATGAGAGATAATTGCAGTAATTAGTGCTGGGTTTATTGAGCAGCAGAATGCACTGCCCTGGCCAGAAGCAGCTCAGGAGCTTCTGGGAAAGGAAGTGCTGTGCTCCCTGTACCTGGGAAGGCTGGTCCAAAGCCATCCATGGAGCTTTTGTGTGGTGAGGTTGCCCTCTTCTTTTGGGAATTCCACATGTTAATGCTCACAGTGCAGTGCTGGGCTCTGCTGCAGGGACAGCTGCCCTCCAGGCTCCTGTCTGCCAAGTGGGAGCCCTGTGGGCTCCAGCGTTTAGGTTGATCAGGGCCAGCAACTGGTGCTTAGTGCTGAGACTTCATGTTGGAGGTCTCATCTTCTCCTGTCACTACATGGAGAAGGGACAGGAAGAGGTGAAGATGAGGGATTTTCAGTGGAAGAGCCCTACCAAGATACCAGTCCTGAGAATTCAAGACACTTGGGAGCGTAAGAGGGAGCACAAGAGTTTGGGGGGGAAATCCATGTTAAAAAAGCACCTCTTTTCGCAATCCTAACAGTTCGGTTTAATCTGTTTGCTTTGGATCACAATGAAAGGAAACTGGGCCAGCTGCAGACCTCCTTACTGTGACAGCACTAACCTTTTATTATTTCCATCAAACTCAAGGAGGAAATAGCTTAAACATCTGCAGCTTTTGGACAGGATTGCACACTCAGAAATACAGCTTCAGTGCTACTGTTAAAAGATTTAGTATTCTCCCCCCCAGACACGCTGGGAGCAGCGTGATGCGGAGACACACGCGTGCACACAGAGAGCCAGGCCTGCTTTAGGAGCTGGCTCTCCTGTCTGGTAAACCATAAACATGGTGAGTTTGCAGCCTGGTGTTGGCACTGCCAGCCTGGGGACTTGGCGACTGGGAGGTTTCTGCATTTCCCAGCTATTGTTTCCCTCCTGGCTCTGGTGAGCGTCTGCATCCGGCAGAGACGGGCAGGGCCTGGCACAGGGGCTGGGATGCAGGATGCTGGTAGTGGCTCTGTCCCAAAGCTGTTAAAACTCAGTCAGTTCTCCAGTCATGCTCTTGGTGAGAAGGTTGATGAAGCCAGGCTCAAAGAGGTGGTCTGGTCTCCATAAAAACCTTTGCTTTAGGTTTGCAGCCATCCCTTAGGATTCACCGTGTCTTTGGGGCTGAATTATTGCTGAGAAATGTTGGCCTTGTCATTCTCTGCTATTCCTGCCAAAGACTTAGTGCCACCTCCCCTGTTTAGGAGAGAATGTCCTTTAGGCTCTCTTGTTTGGCTTTTCTTGTTTTGCTTTTCTTACACTAAAAAAAAAAAAATTTCAGCTGGAAAAATTCTTATCTTCGTTGGCTGGGAGTTGATCATGGCTTTTTGTGGAGAGAGAAGCAGGAATTCCATTCCAGGGCCACTGCAGCCCTTTTTGCAGCCAGTGAAAAATTTTCGTTTTGTTGGGAAGCAACAAGAAAAATTGTCTATTAGTGAAAAAATAATAAAAATCGAGCCTTAGGGCAAAAAAGAGCTTGAAGGCCCTGCCCAGCTTGGTACTTAAACATGCACAAATTCAAGTGTATGAGGAGTCCCAGTGGCTTTGGTGAGCTGTGCTTGGCCATGGTATAGAGTGCAGCACTGAACTAAAATGAGGCTAAACCGGATGGCTCCCAAATGGCACATGTGCTTAATGCTCTAAATGTAATTTTAAAATAGAAATCTTTGCATCCCCAGAAACATGTTTCGCAGTGAAAGCAGGCCTGTAGTGTTGCCTGTATAATTCTGGCTTCTCCAGTAATTACATGCTGTTTATCTAAATAAAATTCATCCAGATGAAGTCTGTAACTTTGAGTTATTACCCCTGATATTCTGAAATGTAGGGATTTTTCAATCTGGCTTCCAAGTAGCTGCTGCATTTAATTTCAGAGGAGTCTTGTTACTGTTTGAAGGATTCAGCGAGGTTTTCTTTGCAGGCTGCATTAAGATTCTTTTACTGAAATCTGGTAGCATGGAGCAGGCTTCTCTTTAAGAATAAGAGTATTTTACAAGTGGAAGGATAATTCCTTGGATTGCCAACAGCCCTGTAGGAGCGGGGGAAGACTCGGATATGCTGTCAATTATATGCTTTGATTATTTGACAGCAAATTTCTGCATTCTAATGTCTCTAAAGACTTTCATCCTTCTGTGCTGTTGCTGTTTCTTCAAGGTCTTAAAGGACAGGTTTGAAACCAACTCTCTAAATGTTTTCTTACAGCCAAAGAAGCCAAAGGTCCCTGACAATCCTTTCCATGGCATTGTTTCCAAGTGCTTTGAGCCTCACCTTTACGTGTATATCGAGTCCCAGGACAAGTGAGTAACCAGCCCCTCTTTGGGGTTTGTTTGCTTTTGAACATGTTGAATTGTCCTGGATTCTGTACTCAAGCTGCAGAAAATTAATTTATTAATTTTCAGAAGTCTGCTTTCTGATTTCATCAGGAGCAGTGTTTGTGGTTCAAGAAACTTTTAGTGGGACCTTTGCTTGGGCAAAATGAGTGTTCAGAGGGCTGTGGCTGTTGGTTTCATGTGTAATTGCAAAGGCCTGCAGGAATGGTGCCTGCTGCCTTTCTGCGGAAGAGGCTTAGTGTTCCTGAAATTACTTCTGTTGCCTCTGCAATTCCCACTGCAGACATATGTCTTTCTTTCATCTCGTGTCTTCCACAAATAATAGGTTTGGGTTTTCTGTAAAATACACATGTGGCTTCGTGTCAGAGGAGTTTCAAGGTTTGCTTTATAGAAATAAGTTAGTTGAGATTCTTAGATGAAAGCTGCTGCAGATGAGCTGGCTGTAAGATAACATTATCATCGCTCACAGATTGGGACTTTGTCAGGGCTGTAATCCCTGGAACCCTCCTTCATCTGCCTCTTTGACTTGCAGCAAAATAACTCCAATGAAAGGAGCTTTCAGCTTAGAGCTCTGCGAAGTTTTTAGAGCTCTCACCACACTTTCTTGTGCACCTTGATTCACACCAGGGTTTAAATAACGTCTCAGTAACAACTGCAGTGCCACCTGGGAGAGGAGATGGTTGGAAAAGGTTCAATTTAGTCTTTTAGCACAGATTAGTGGCTGGAAAGGAGGAGGAAGTGCTTGCTTCGTGTATCTCATCTATGTGTGCCCTCCTGTCTTCAAGGACTTACACATGAGAGAGTGCCTAATTTGAGGCTTGTAGTGTCCTGATTTTGTCCAGTCTCCACAATAACCATCTTGAAAAAGCTTTCCTGTGTCCCATCAACCTTTTATGCTTAAAAAAAAAAATGAAATAACTGAAACCTTGCACAATGGGCTGTCATGCTGGGCTTAGGTTCCGCTGTGCAGTCTAACAAAGGGAAACCGATCTTTCCCCCCTGCCCTCAGCCAGCTGAGCACTGACTTGTTTGAATATTTCTTCCCCTCTCACTGGGGGCCATTTTAATCCCCGTTTGGGTAATTCTACCCCACTGTGCTCCTAGCCCTTTCAGTTGCCTTTTTTTTCTTCTCCTTTTCTTTTACAGTCATGAGATGTTTTATATTAGCTTTATAGCCACAGGCTGCAAGGAGTTCAAAGAAAAACTGCCACAGTATTCCCCATGCTGCCCCTGTCTGCCAAAAATTGCTTTCCTTCATGATTTTCTCTCTTCTTCCCCCTTCGATTGAACTTTTGAGGAATCTGTTGCTGATGTCTGAAAATGAGATGTTGCTTAGATCATTAATTGTATGCTTGGGCTCTGAATAGTGAGAGTAGCATGATATTTTTGTTTATCACTGCCTGAAGTCCTGCAGAAAGCAGCCTGGACTTTTTCTTCCAAAAGATTGTTTCTGTGCCCACTTAAAGAAACACATTGCCAAAATCTGTACCAGTTTAAGAGGAGACACCTGAAAACAAGACTTTAAAGATTCTGCTCTCCACCCTTAGCTGCAGAGTAAATATCAGATTTCTTAACAGAGAAATGGATTTCATTTCTGCCCCTTTGGGAATGTGTCTTTAGCTCTTCCTTGTGCTCAGCTGTAGCAGCAGGAGCACACAGCCGTGGGCTGAGCTGTGCTGCTGGAGGGAAGGAAGGACTCTGTCAGCTCTGCAGGGCTGAGTGTGTGCAGAGCTGTGCTGAAATCTGCTAAAAGGCACGTCTGAGCTCAGATTGTTTGGAAAACTGGCACTTTGTCCTGTGTGTTTGCAGCCTCAGGAGCAGAGGGGCTTCCAAAATACCTAGTCCATGGAAACTGTTCTACAATGGTCCAGGTGTCTCAATGCCATTGCCCTTTCAGTGCCCAGCAGATACCGCTGTTCACATCACTGAGCAAACCAGCTTCCTGAGCACTGTGTTGTTCTCTCATGCTGCTGACGAGTTGCCTGGTTCCTCTCATGATTGCCAGAGGTGGAAAAAAACCTTGAATAGGTTGAGTGAAAGAAAAAAGGAAGAGGAATGCAGGAATGAGAAGATTTAAGAACCAGAATATAATTCTGTTTATATGACTTCATGCCATACTTTCTCTTGGTTAGATTTGGCAAGTTCTAACTCCCAATAAATGTGCTACTGTTAGGAAATATCACATCTGCACTATCAGAGCATTTTCTTGGAGCTTCTCCTCAGAGTGTATGGGAAAAATACTCATTTTCTGTGACTCTCTTGCCTTCTTCGTGTTCCATCTCGCAGTAGCTTTTTCTGCCAAATCCTCTGTGCTCCCACTGTACCACACCAAGGTTTTCAGCCTTCGTAGCATATTTGGGACAACTGAGACTAATGTGAAAGTTTGCCATCAGCTGAGGTGTGCATGAATGATATATTAGTTCCCTTAGTACCCAGCATCCTGATGTTTTGCTTGTACCAATCCCATGCTGAAATAAGAGCAGTCTCACAGCCTGGCTTGACAGGCAGTTTGTCCAGGTTGGGACCAGAACAGGCATGAAGCACCAGCACTGCTCTCCCAGCTCTTTTGAACAGCTGCATTTCCTCCTGTATCCCAGTTGACAAGACCTTGGGGGACCAGGAAAATGCAGATACATTTCACTTTGCCTTGGAGAAGAGGAGAACATGTGGACTAAGCATAAAGAAACAAAAGCCATTGGCATTCCTGACCGTGTCTTGAGACTGAGAGAATGAAAAAAACCTAAAGTGACTGGTGAATGCTAAGAAAGCTCCACTTTGTTGCCCAGCTGGAGCAAAGCACAGATGCAGAGGTGGAGATGCAGCTGTTTAATTTGACAAGGAGTGAGCCACGTCCGCTTTCCTTGAGAACCTGCAGGAATCTGCAGCCTGCAGCACGTGTGAGCCCTCCTGCAGCTCCATCTGTTTGGCTCTCCTACAGCTACAGGGGGAGGTAAATTTTGCTTCCCTGTGGCCGAATACAATCAATGCTTCAGTTCAGCCTTCAATTGCTCCTGCCAGTGTAGAGATTTATCACATCAGTTGAGCAGCCTGATGTTTTTAGAGTGCTTGTAACACAGCCGAGGAACTGTGTGGAGCTGTGGAATCAGAGCTATGTGCAGTCCTCAAGCAATAAGCAAGAAAAAAGGGGCTACTTGTCTTTGCAACAGCCTGGCTAAAGCCAGAGGGCCTCAGTCCATGACTTAAAGCCCTTATATTGCAAACACTTTTCTGTAGATTAGTTTGGCCCAGTGGATCACCCACGGTAGGAGCTCGTTGTTCTGGAGCAGCAATCTCTTAAGTTCATCAGCGAGGAGACTTGTGTAGTGTTGTGGATTCTTTGGTAAACTGGAATCAGAGGGGTTTTCTCTTTCAGAAGAGGAAAAGAAAAAAGGGAGAGAAACTGGGGAAAAGTTGTCATTGTTGGTCAGATTTTCCCCTTTCATTGGCAGAGGTAAATAAGAACGTGCTGAAGAGTCTCAGCCACTCTGCTAAGGATTTGGTTTTCTACTTAGATGCCCCAGATCATGGCACAGCACAGCCATTACACCTCAGCAGTGAGGGGGGTGAGGGCTGTGCCATGGAAGGAGAGCTGAGGGAAGTGGAGGTTACCCCATGGAGCTGAGCTCCAGTGTCAGGAGAGCTGGTCTTTGTCACCAGCACGCATTTGCTGTCTGTGGAGGAGCAGGACCAGAGGAACTGCCTGGGATCAGACTTCTCTGGTTCTATGCTGATGGCTCTGGCCCTGTGCCACACTAAAAACCATTTTGTCGTGGTGAAACGATGGAGGGAAGTTTATCATTGCCTAAAGACCAAAATATTTGAGTAAGGACCAGGCTCTAATGAATCATTGGAGACAATAGGAGGGCTTTTTGTGCTTTTAAAAAGAGTTTAAGTAGGAAGTGCACTTTGTGCTCATGCTAAATAAAACTTCTTTAAAGGATGTGTGAAGTTGTGCTAAACCAGGTGGTATCCAAATGGGACCAAGAAATGGCAAATGGCACACCATTTTGAGCACATCCCTTTAAAATCCATATTCCCTGAGGTCTGCTCCGGAGGCTGCTGAGATGGGAAGCCTGACTGTTACTTTTCCTGGTGCCAGGAATGAAACTCGAGCACACGCTTTATGCACTTGCATCAAATGTGCTGAACCCAGTCCTGGCAGATTCAAGAGCTTTTATATGTGACTGGAGAACAGATCGAAGCTGCCACTAAAACTCCTGAGCACAGTCGGCCTGCTCTGTGCTGTTGGATGAGCTTTGTGCTGGGAGGGTGGGATAGGAGGGGACTGGGATACCCACCTGCTCCAATCTGCACGTGCTTGCTGGTGTCACAAGACAGGGCATCTCGTTTTGAGCATTGTTGTCTTTCTTCCCTCCATTTCCTCCCCCAACAGACTAAAATATCTTGCTGTTGTTCCCCTCCTCAGGAACCTCGGGGAACTCATTGACAGGTTTGTGGCTGATTTCAAGGCTCAGGGTCCCCCCAAGCCCAACGTGGATGAAGGAGGAGCAGTCCTGCCCAGCTGTGCTGACCTCTTTGTGTACTACAAGAAGTGCATGGTGCAGTGCTCCCAGCTCAGCACCGGCGAGCCCATGATAGCCCTGACCACCATATTCCAGAAGTACCTTCGGGAATACGCCTGGAAAATTCTCTCTGGAAACCTGCCCAAGTGAGTTTCGCTTCCCAAATGCTGCGGCAGCACCGTCTGGTGAGACATTCCAGTGAGGAGCAGATGCTTTGTAAAGACAATTAATAAGTGCATCCTTGTGAACACTTATTTCACTGCCAAAGAGCCCGCGTAGCATCATCAATATGAGTGCATTTGCTTCACGATTTTCTCAAAAGTTCAGTTTGTTGCACTGAGATAAAGCAAGAGAGCAAAAGGACAGTCACACATTGTTTCTCTTTTAAGGGCCCCTGGAGAATAGCTTCATATTTGGCTTTGATTAGCAGCCAGACTTACAGTTTCTTGAAGTTCCTTTTGAAGTGCCAGCCCAAGTCTCTTCAGAGAGCTCTGGCTTCAGAGTTGCTACTTGGGTAACCAGTTCACACTGTGATTCTTCGCTGCCTCGGCTCAACATTATATATATGATAATTTCTAATGAAGGTGGTTTCTCTGTGTGGTGCTAAAGTGCTTACCTGTAACTCCCTCTGCTTTGGAACATTTTATCTCTGTATAAATAAAATGTGCAGATGGAAATCCCGTGACAGTAAAGGAGATCATTATGAGTTTATGCCAGCGTGGATAAGTGTACAGACTAAAGAAGCTCCTGAGATATTGCCAACCTTCGCTGCAGATAATTTTATATGCTGTTTACCATCCTCAGTTTGTTTCCCTTGTAAACCTGGGAGCAGCAGAATGAATTTCTGAAACCATTAAAATCTTTTACAGATGGAAGGGGAGAGGGTTCCATCCAGACAAGTGGAAAGATAAATTTAATGTGCATTCTTTATACACATTTTTTTGCATGCTCCATTTTTGCTTCCAAGATAAATATCTCTGTCCTATTTTTTTAATGGATTTGGATTATAAAGAGTTGAGAGGTAGGGAATTTCCTGCCTCTAAACTCTTCAGAGTCTTTCTTTGTTGATACACGAACGTCCATCATTGGAAGATGGTGGAGAGAAGGCACATCTTGTGTAATTTACTTTGTTGATATCATCAGCTTTTAAAACAGGTTCCCAAAGTCTCAAATGCATGTGGACAGCTGTTCAGTGCTGTGGAGATAAATATGACAAGTTGCCTGATAGTTCTGAGATTTTTCTGCACTCTTTAATTAGATTTTGAGTAACTGGCAGTGAAGGTGAAGCCGAGTGGGGAGGGCTGTGTTCCACCTGCATCCTAATCTACCTTTTTGTGAATGAGTGAGCTTTCCTTTGCCTGGAGATACTTGATACAAAGCTCTGTTTGTCTTTCTAAAAGGTATTCTTCACCAAAATAGCAGTTATGGGTTTGATGTAGGATGACACTGACCTGTCTTGCACAGGGTGTTGGCCTTGTGGTCATATGGGTTTTTTTATGGCATTAAAATCTAGCAGTAATTTTGCACTGTATGTCTTTGCACCAAAAGCCTTACAGGTTTTGTCTGTTTTTCTTCCAGGACAACCAGCAGCAGTGGTGGGCTCACCATCACCAGTTTGCTGAAAGAAAAAGAAGGCTCTGAAGTGGCAAAGTTTACTTTAGAAGAACTCTGCCTCATTTGCAGCATCCTAAGTACTGCAGAGTATTGCTTGGCCACCACCCAGCAGGTGAGCTTTCCTCTGCAGCACCTCTGAGATGGCACCCCAGCAGCACCCCCTCTTCTGCCATGATATTCTCTGCTGCTGTGGAGACTGGCAGAGTCAAAAGTACTAAAATATCCATAGCAGAGTCAGCTCCACATTGATTATTGAGCTCTACATTATTAAATCTATATTTCAAAGAAAGAAAAATATTGATTTTGCTGTTTCTACCTGAGAAAAGTAATTTACTTGTAATCCTGCTTTGCAGCATCTGCTTTGGGTTCAGTCCTTTTATTCTTGTTACATAATTTGTTTTGGATTGGGGACCACGTTTTTTAGAAGACTCTTGGTTCATGATCTCCCTTTTATTAAAACAAGAACAACAATAATTCACAATAGGTTTGGGAAAATCCTTGCATGAAATATTGGGGCAAGTTGGAATGAAGAGATGAGGTATTTATGCTGTTATGATTTGCAGCCTCATTGCTTGTTACCTTCAGGTGCTTCCAAAATACCACAGGTCAGGAGATGAGCTGTGATGTTTGGCTGGATCAAGGCCTCTCCACCACTAGATCTGGCAATCCTCATCCTCTGCAGTTTGGGCACAGACCGAGTGTCGAAAAACATCTTTATTAGCAGGACAGATGCCATGGTGTTAAGCTAGTGTGGTGTCATGTCATACTAGAGTTACATATTTGACCTTGGAGGTTTAATTCATTGAGGACACTGGGCCATGGTGGCCCATTCTGGCAGATCAACAGGTCTAGAATGCCAAGAAGGAAAGATTTCCAGTGTCACTTGCTGAGTTTTGGATGTAGTCTGGGCACAGATTAGGTTTTAATAAGCTGGCTTTTCCAGGACAGAAGTTTTCAAGCATGGTCATTTCAAGTAAGAAATCTGATCTCTCTGTTGCTTGTTTTGTTTCCTAACAGTTGGAAGAGAAACTCAAAGAAAAAGTGGATGCAAGTCTAGTGGAGAGAATCAACCTGACAGGAGAGATGGACACTTTCAGCATGTATGTAAAGCAGATGCATCTTCCCAGAATATATCAAACATCCCTGTTTGTCAGCCAGATGGTGCTGGAGTAATGCAATCCCAAGATCCCAGTGTCGTAGGATCCACCCAGATACACAGCCTAGGCACAGGCTTTTCCCTGGTGGAGGAATGGTCATCCTTGGGCTTTCCAAGAGCAGCAGTAGTTCAGGCTTTAGTTGTTCCCCATCATCCAAGCCAAAGGAACAAGAGCACTGGAAAAAGGAAAGGAAACAGTGAGTTTCCATTTGAAACATCATTTGCATCTTGGCAGCTCTGTGAGGTGGCTGTTACATTTCAAGAAAGGAAGCTATTTCAGTACATTCCTTCCTGCTCTAACTTCCCCCTGTTAATCAGCAGCCTTGTCAGTATGATCAAACCCCATTTCAGATGACATAAAAGACAGATCCAATCTTATATTTGGGGATTATAATTGAGAGAAGATTATCATTCATTAAAATAACTTTTCATGTAACGATGCTAAGAATATTCTGCTCTAACATCCTTTCCTCTCCACCACTGACAGATAGATTGAATATTTTTTTGAGAGAAGAAAATTGAGGCAATAAAAAAAGTTGTTTTGCCTCATATCAGACAAAAGAAAGTCTTGGCAAAGCTGGGAAAATAATCCCTATCAGCAGCTCTCTCTCTAAAACTAAGTTTCAGCCCAGAGAGCTGTAAGATACTTTTTTTAGAAGACTTCCTTCCTGTGATTCCTCCTCTCCTGCTGCAGTGGACAGGATCCCACTGAGTCTCCATCCAGGTTTTTCACATGGTCTCAGGCTCCATTCCAGGCTGCAGAGACTCCCTTTCCTTCAGATACTTCTCAGACCCTTTGAAGAGTGAATCCCTGACCAAAGGCTGGGCTTGCTGTGTTCACTAAGCCAAAGCAATCAAGGTAGCAGGGGAGTAGAAATGAATGTGCCCTGTGATGGGATTTTCTTAACATGGACAAGTGGAGGGTGAGTTTTGGCAGCAGGAACCAGCAGCCTCGAGTCACTCCTCAGTTCCCAGTGGCTGCCTCACAAGGTGGTTGGTCGCAGGCAGCCAATATGATGTGTTTTGGAAATTATTTAATATATAGTTCACGTTTGCAGTTTTGGACAGCTTTAAAGTCAAACTGACAGGGCTGATATATCTTGTAACAAAGGCTTTTTAATTGACTTTCATTCTGTTCCAGTGCAGTGCTTTGTCCAGCCTTCTGTCAGTGTAAGTCATAGCTATAAACCTCGCTGGCGTTCGCTCAGTCAGCATCAAACAAGTTGTCTCTTCTGGGATTTGATGTCTTGTTAGGCATAGTCACAAAGTCAGTGATAAAATGGTGTTTATGCACCCTGGAAATTGTTTCTTCTTTCATGAAAAGCCGAGTGCAAAACCACCCCAAATGTGTGTAAAGGTGGGGGTTTTACCCCTGGGGGTGGCAAAGCAGATTCTTTAGGAAATGTGGGAAAAATGATGAGCTGTTCTTGAAGTTCAACAGAAGAAAAGTTATTGTCGTGTACATCCAGAAATCCATCATTGCCACCTCCTCCCCTGTTGATCTGTTGTGAGATTATGGGCAGTGAAGGCCTGAAGTGTTGGGCTCACTTCATGAGAACTTACTGTACTAGGACTGTACTGCTCCTTCATGGCTCAGCTTCCCAGTCCATCAGCTCTGCGCATGTCAGGCATTGTTGAGGAGTCACTCACTGCAGCTGAAGTACTTTCTGTGCTGCCTGTGGTGAGGATTTGAAGTGTCTTCTTGCAGGACCAGGATCCAAGCTCTCTTGGCATGTCACGATCCTTTGTGTTTGCAACACCCTTCTTGCTGCACTGTTACCCCTCCAAAGCAGGTGTTTATTTTGAAGTGCAGACCAAACGGGGCTCTCTCCCTGTTTGCAAACTGGTGGGTTTTAGGTGAGAGCTTGCACTTGGTGACCCAGCCTCTGACAGACTCCTGATGCATGGACACACTAGTGTTGGAGGCACTTTGGATCCACTCAGGGCGTTGTGTTTCACTCTGGTGCTGAACCACAGCTCTTCCCACCCAGTCAGTGGCAGCAGGTGCCCTGCAGGAGTCAGCTGTGCCCATGGGCTGGTTATTTCAGTCTGGCTCCCTTGGCATTGCTTGGGCTGGTGGAATCCCCCAAGGGAGTAACTTCTGTAGTGCCCAGCAGAAGCAGAGACACCAGCAGAAACAGTCACGGGCTTTTTTTAACCCAATGCAAGTTTTAGGTCGTGTAACTTGAAGCCAGTAGTCACTTCGTCTCCCATACTAATTTTTCCAACTAATTTTGGATGAGTTTGCCTTTACAAACAAATTAATTGCTTTGAAGGGAGTCTGTGACTTTGCATCCTGTTCCAGACTGGAACTGTAGGAAAGAGAACAGGCAAACTTTCTGGGTCATGGTGAAGAACAAGACACAGACCACAGTTAAGTGTGGGTGACCATATCTCAGTGAGGAGGTGGACAGTTAAAAATATTTTGAACAGTGAACCCCAGAGAAGCCTCCAGAACTTCACAAAGACAATGAGGGGGAGGAAAGATGGTTTGAAGAAGCATTGGTCAGATTTCTCACACTTCTGTGATTCTCATCTGTGCTACCATCATGAGAAAGAGCAAAAGCAAAATCCAGTTCTTACAGATATAATCCTGAGGTTGTAAACAGGCATCTGTGGCAGATTTAAAGTTTACACTGTTTTTAAAAACTATGCTTAAGTGAAACCCAGTCAGTTATTGCTTCTAGCAGAAGCTGTTTGCAGTGTGAGTGCTGGTTCCATGCCCACGAGGGTGGTCTGAGCTGCTGCTGCTTCTTGGCTGCTGTTTTAGGATCAGTTGCACCTTTGTGCACATCGTAATATGGTGGCATTAAATATGTCTCTAAGCAATATCATGCTGTTTAAAAAAGAACAAAGGGGGATGAAGGAAAATGAGGGAAATGCGTTTGACTAATGTGTCCTTTAGTCTGGTATATGTCTCAGAAACTCAAACAATGGATGGCTGCAATCCTAGACATAGTGTAAATAAGAGATCTGCCTTCATCTTCACACATGGGAGGCACAGAACTCACACAGATGTAATTTCTAAAATCCTCTTTGCAAGTTCCTATAAGCAGTGGAGTATTGACTGTGAATAAATGGAAAGATGATAAAATGTTGGTGTTATGCAGACTGGATTAAATTTGAGGCTTAATCCCAGTCTTGGCTTGGTACTCAGGGGTTTCTCCTCTTCCTCATCTGCCACCTTTGATCCACAGCCCCTTCTACGTGTCTAAACAGGGAAAGGTCAACTGTAAAAACCTCCTCTCTGCACTGAAGCCCATCCTGTAACTCCCTGCAGAACTTCCCAGCTTCTCTTCAGTACATATTGTAGCCATGTGCAATCACATCACAGTGCTACTGTCAGCCAGTAGATATTTCCCTCCTTTCACAGTCAAATGCTCCAGTTCTGGCACTCAGTTACTCAGTATGATTCTAAAACTCCTGCATGATTGTTTTTGTGGGTTTTTTTTTTTGCAGTGTGATCTCCAACAGCATCCAGCTGTTAGTGCAGGACCTGGATGCAGCCTGTGACCCTGCCCTGACTGCTATGAGCAAGGTAGGGGGGGATTTTGGGGGAGAGGTTGGCTTAAGTTCCATATGGAGTTTTTGTGTGCTTTGATTGCTTGATTTCACTATTGATACATCCTTTTATGCTGCCTTGAGACTTAACCATTTATTGATTTCTTGCTTCTAAGAGCGGCAGTTGCTGTATTTATAAATATTTCCCTCACTCCAAACCCTCTTATTATTCAGAACAGAGCTTTCAGCCTTTTGCAGCACATTAAAACACACAGACAATGAAATACATTCAGTAAATACATAAGGCTTTCCACTCCTAACGCCAGTGAGAGCATTTAAAATTGGGAAAACTTTTGTTAGCATAAAATTTCAAATACACCTTCACATCTACTCTCCTCTTTGTCTTCCTTGGCAAGGAGTTTTACTGGCCTGCTTGTTTGTGGCTGTTAAATGGAGGGACTCAAAAGGTGATGTGGAATTGAGATTGAGCCTTATTGCTTCTGTGATCCTCTCAAGGACATATGGAGCCATTCCTGGAGAGGCCCCTATGATTGGAGCTTAAGGATTTTGTTGCAGTTACACTGCTGGCTTTTATGTGTTTGAAATGCAGAGCTGTGTTTTCTTGCCAAAGTATTGTGAAAACCCAGACTGCTTTAGACAGAGGTGAAGACAACAAAAGTGGATTGAACTATTTTTTTTTTTAATTAGAAATATTAAACATAGAGCTCCATTTTTGTAGGATCAACACACTGTCTCACTGCCATGAATTTTAATAGCTTTCTGCTTTATGATGCATTCCAGCTGTAACTAGCCCAGCCACCCCCAGCTAATATTTGAAGTGGAATGCAGCTGGTAATAGAGCTAGTACAGGTTCCAAATGGAAAGAGGATTTTTTTGCCCAGTAAAATAACACCGTTAGGAAGGGCTCGGCACTTCAGGTGTTGCCTGTGTGCAGTGTCAATTCCTCAGATCTCCTGAACCTACAGAGTGTGGTCATATTTGAATCACTTAGCCCTGACTGTTTATACCCAAGTAAACCACAACCTTGAAAAAGCAGCAGCTGGTAGGCCATTTATTTTTGTCTTTGGAACACTGGTAAAATGCAGCACATGTGATGGGACTGATGATATATAAACAAGTTAAGTGTTATGAAATTAGCTAAATAAATACTTGTCACTTGTGCACACACTCCACTATTTGCATCAGACAGAGGTGCTTTTATGTGATTTTTATTAGACCTGGCTTTGGTGCAAGAGGTTTTTTCTTTCATCCTCCTCCCTTTCCTTCAGGGCTAGCTTATTGCTCTGACATTTGAATAAGAAATGCATATAATTGTTTATAAGCAGAGCTAGTATTTGGAAATGTAAAATTTCAGTCTCTACTAGAGGAATAAAGATTCTGTGGCTGATCCATTCCAATCTTGCTGTCTCAAGACTTAGACTCCATTAGGGCTCTTTGTTTAGTCTTCTCATTTACTTCACTCTGTTGTCCTTCACAACTGAACATTCCCAGTCCTTTGTTGGAGTCTGGCTTTTGGGTTTTTTTTCCCTTGCAAAAATGTTCAGGAACTATAGAGGTAAATTATGAAATACTTAAACCTCTCAATCCACTTTGGCTGCAGGCCACTTTGAGAGATTTAACACAGCAAACAGCATCGGGAATATTGCTTTCAGCTGAGAATGGGGCTCAGTTTCCATGATTCTTTACCTTGTGTGTTCTGGAAGAAATGGTAAATTATGAGAAAGTGCCATATTACAAAACTTGTTGGTGATAATCTTTACTCAGACTTTACAGCAGGTGTAGAATGATTAAACATGGTTGTAAGACAGGGAGCTGGGATGTGAGTGGGAGAAGAATTTGCCCTAAACCCCTGTTGTGATATTCTGGATAACAAAGTACTGTGAATGTGTTGTACTGATCAGTAACAGGCACTTACATTGCCTGGTGTGCTTCATTTTTAATTGTTGGGATGAGGGAGCTGCTAGTCTGCCTGGGATATTTTCGCCCCAATTAACTTTATGGATTGCACTGGATATGGCTTGATTTAGTTGCTGAATTAAGCATCGATTTATATGTAAAACTGTGCTTGTAAGAGGGACTGAGGGACGTTTTAGTGACTCATGTCAATCGCTTGCTGGCTTTTTATATTTTGCTAAAACCTTTTGGCACAGCTGCAATTCCCTGCCTCCTTACAACCCAGTGGACATCAGCGAGCGCTTGAACACGGAGCTTTAATCATTTCTGCAATACACACACGGAAAACCCTGAGAGCAGAGCAATCAGAGCTGCCAGCTGCTAATTAAAAGTCCCCAGGAGAGCATTTTAGCCCTCAAACACAGTGCAGAATGTGACAGAGCAAAGCCCAGCTCGTGGCAGAGAACGGGGGGGCCGTTCCCAGGCAGCGGTATCTGCTCCCGGCAGCTCCCACCGCCTTTCCTCTCCCCTCCCACCTCCTCCTGTGGGAGCAACACAAGGTCAGGGGAGCAGGTGCTGGCCCATTTACTGATGCTCCCATGCCCTGCAGAGGCCCTCTGTGTAGCCTGCAAGGGTAAACTGGCAGTGGGATGCTACCAGGAATGGGGACACTTGGAAACTCAATCACGATGCAGCCCCTTTGCTAGAGACCCATAGCAGTGCTGGCCAAGGAGGTGGGTGGTTCCTCAGCCAGCAGTTCCTCTGCTAGCTCTTTGGGGACACAGGGACATTGGGAACCCCCAGCCAGGCAGGACCAGGAGCACTCTTGAGCATCCACCATTCCCAGAAGGTAGCACAGCTCTTGTTAAGTGTCAAACCCCCCCCAGTTTTGCTCAAGATTCCTCTTTTCTCCTCCTTTTTTTAAGAAAGAGCCCTAAAGCCGTGACAGAGCTGTGTTTTTATTGTGAGGACCAGCTCTGAAGGTGGCACCAGGTCTTGAAACCCAGGTCCTGCCCGTGCAGACACCCTGTGTCCTCACAGTGTGCAGGTGCCTTTTGGTGAGGCCTCGATGCTCCTGTTCTTTGGACTCATTTTCAGCTTGTGTATGTAAACTATGTGGATATCCCAAGAAAAACATAGGATGAGGGAAAAAGAGGAATAAATTTAAAAAGGCAGGAACAAAGCTGTACCAGCAGAGTCGGGCTCATATTTCTTTTGATGACTTTTCAGTATGTGTGCTATTTCTTTCGCTGCAGCCACTGGGTGTTTTTTTCGGGTGAAACACACCCACATGCACACACACAAAGGATTACTTTTACTGTTCATGCTTTAAAGGTTTGGTTGTAAAGTATTGCTTTTGGAATGAAGACCAACAAAATGAAAAAGCTACTGTTTTATTGTTGGTGCAATAATTCAACTCAGCAGTCCCTTCCCACTTTCTGGCCATTCCCCCTTGAAAGGGGATGGTGTGTTGGTTGAGAATCACTGTCTGTCAAGAAGGGCCACTGCTGGCAATGTGTGAGTCCATCAGGGAGAAAGGCACGAAATGTTTTCTTTGGATATGACCAAGCACCATGAGGAGTTGAAAAGCACTTGTCTCTGGTGACCTGTGACAGGACCTGAGGAAGTGGCTGGAGCTGTTTCAGGGTGGGGTTGGGTTGGCTATCAGGAAAAGGTTCTTCTCCCAGAGGGTGATGGGGCACTGAACAGACTCCCCAGGGCAGTGGTCACAGCCCCAAGGCTGCCAGAGCTCCAGGAGTGTTAGGACAATGCTCTCAGGGACAGGGTGGGATTGTTGGGGTGTCTGTGCAGGGCCAGGGGTTGGACTGGATGATCCTTGAGGGGCCCTTCCAACTCTGCATGTTCTGTGATTCTGTGAAGCAGGTGATGAGAGAGATGTCCCTTGTAGCTCCCCAGCTGATGTGAGATAAGCAGGTTGGGGGTTGGTTGGTTTGGTTTAAATAAAGACAGCTTTGGTAGGACATGTATAGACTCAGACACTGTGGTTTTGCAAAGAATTTGGCTTCTCTTTCCAACTAAGTTGCTTAGACTGCATGTTGTTTGGATGGAACTGAGTCAATTGAGTTGCAGGGGGCAAAGTAGCTGAATTAAATTAAAGTAAAACCAGGAATAAAAAAAAACTTTATATGCAAAATCCAGAACTTGAGAAAACAAGTTTGAGGATAAACAACCCCTCAAAAAAAAAAAAAACCAAGCTCATCTTCCACATGTGCCCAGTTTCCTCTCCTGATTTCCTGTGTGTTTTCCTCCTGTCTCAGCTCCAGCTTGAGGAACAGATCTCCAAACAGTTACTGGGAGAGCACTGCAGTGTGTAGTGTCTGAGCAGTAGCAGAACTGAGTGTGCTTTCCTGGATGCTCGTGTTCCTCAGTGAGATTCTATTCTATACATGATGCTTGGCCAGGCCATACCCAGTTACCTCTTGTTTTGGTTTTTCCACATGACTTTCACAGGGAGTACCTTGTGTACTGCAAACAAGGCTCAGAGAAAGCCAAGGGAGCCACACATCTGGCTCACAGGGGCTGTTCAGTTGCAGTTCTGCTGATAATAAATGAAAACAAAATGGGAGGTTGAGTAACTCTTCTTGTTTTGTATTTTTGCATGTATTTGGAAGAGCTGAAGTTGAGCATCCTGGCTTGTACACCAGCAGTGTTTCAGTGAGCTATGCTGGTGTACAGCTCTTTGGACTTTAAGACTATTTCTACTTCTTCCATCTATCTGTCATCAGCCTCACCAGTATTACAGTCTTGGCTGCCATACAGGAATCCAGACTTTGCAAGCTTGCAGATATTTTCTTAAATGCCTGTAATCTGGATTTATATGGGCACTCCATCCTGGCAAACTGGAAACTGTTAAATATTAAAGCAGTCTGGTGTGCTACAAAAGCTTTTTTTAATCCTTGTGGTCCCCGTTTGTGTAGGTTACTAGTCACAATCTCTCTCTGCTCTGGTGCTAAAAGAGTTCTTCTGGGTTTTCTTTGTATCTTGTTGTGGGAGGGTTTTGCCCAGCTGATGTAGTGACGAAGAACTTGACCTTGGTGGTGAATTGCAGAGGCAGTCTCTTAATGATTCCTCAGAGATCTTCTGGCAGGAAGTGTGTACAGGTTTCCTTACCTGTTGCTTGGATCTTAATGAATTAAACAGTAATTTCAGTTGTTTTTTTCCCCTTTTGGCAGATGCAGTGGCAGAACGTGGAACACGTTGGTGACCAGAGTCCTTATGTCACCTCAGTGATTCTCCACATTAAACAGAATGTCCCCATCATCCGTGACAACCTGGCCTCCACGAGGAAGTATTTCACTCAGTTCTGTATAAAATTTGCAAAGTAAGTTACCAGCATGGCACGGTTCATTGAGGTCCCTGGTTCTCTCTGTAGCATCCATGGTCTGGGTGAAGACCCTCCATCCAAGGAGGGCCCAGAGGGAGGTGGGGTAGGGCAGCAAACACCAGCAGCTTGTAGCAAGGTTCAAAGAGGCTTCAATTTCTGGTGCTTCATTTGCCTCGAAATAACATTTGTAATAGCTGTAGCAAGGTAAGGAGGGCATGTGTGAGGAGTATGTTCTACCTTTATAGTCTAAAAGCTGCTTTTCTGTGCAAAAATAGTTCAGTAAGGAGAGGAAATACACATTTAAATATTGGGGGATATTAAAGTGTCTTCCTGGCAAGTCACTTAAAGCTGAGTAGCATGAAAGAATGGACAGATAAGACAAAAATGCCCCTTGCCTCTTGATTCAGGATGCAGCTCTCCAGCATCTCTCGAGTATCCAGACTTTCAGCTGTGTGTCTGAAACAAAAATTCAGCTCTTTGGGAAGACACTTTGAGCTCTTCTCTGCTTGCCTGTGGCCAGCTGAGCTTCACATGGCAACACCCCAAGAAAAACCCTCGGGAGGGCTCTGCCAGTTGTAGCTGCTGCTTTTGGTGTCGCATGTGACTGTGCTGGTTGACTTGGGAGCAGTGGCGTGCGTGTCATGTGTCACTCTAAAATACCTTAACGTTTCATTCATCTGCAATAAGGTAATCACCCTGAAATAAGCTGTGTGGCCTGGCAGTCTCTGTGTGGGTTTGAGACTGGAGCTTCAGCAGGGCAGGATGCAGCAGCTCTCCTGGGATCTATAAGCTTTCACAGCAGGGAGGCTGGCCTGAGAGTTTCATCCCCTCTTTCTGTCTCGGGGTACTCATTAGTTTGCATTAAGAAGCAGCTACTGATAAATCATATTATGACATTTCTCATAATCACTGTTTGAAATGCTGTCTCAGTGAAAATTTATTGCATGAAAGCCTTCTGTGTGGTTACACTTGAATTTTATATCACACGGTGGTAAATAAAAAACCCCATTTACTCAGCTGTTCACAGCATACTCTTAATACCTCAGCTTAGTTGCCTCCCTTTTAACTTTATTGCTAAGCACATACCAAGTAAACTCCAGATGAAACACCCAGCTTTCCCATTTGAGAGAAGTTCCCATCTAAGCTGAGTGCCTTAATCACAACTTGTTCCATGAGCACAAGAACCACTGCTCCTCTTCAAAACTTTTTTAAGACAACTACAGTTCTGATCTACAGCACGTTAAAGTTCAGACACCATCCTGAACTCACTGTGCCATGGATCAGGTGTAGAAGGGAAGATTGGGTTCCTAAAGATTGTTTTGGCTGGATCTGTACAACTTGGTGTTAAGGAGAACTTGCCCAGTGGTAAGCAAGCACCAGTCTCCTTAAAATGCTTATGCCATTTTAATGCAAATATTTGTATTTTTTGAGCTCTGAATTCTTAGGGAATATGCTGGCCTGCCCACTCTAAATACCTGGCCTTTTGTGTGCCCCCCAACGCTGAAAACCCTGTTAACAAGCACTGTGCTTCTTCATATGTTAATGCCTGTGTCTTTGTGAGCTGCCACTTCTCAGCTCTAATGGATTGTATAAAGCACGAGTGTTGAGTTACAGGACCACAGGGGAGAAGGCAGCTAAAGTCACTAAATTTAAAACTGCGGGCTCTGAGCCAAGTCTGGAAGAAGAAAAATGGCCATCAGAAATTGCATCAATCCTCTAACCTAATTTGTCATTTTTGCTTTGTTTTGACCGATGTGCAGCCCTGGTTCCCTCGGGAGGGTGAGCTGCAGTTGGAGGTGCTCACAGGCAGGGTGGGGGGCTCTGCTCTCACTGCACCTTATCCTTGGAAATCAAAAACCACAGCGCTGAAGCCGTGCCTGCTACACTGGGATGTGTTTGGGAAGTCTGTGACCTGACCTCAATGAGGAAGAGATTAGAACTGAGAGGAAAAACAAACAGCTCTCCCCCTCGCCAGAGGTGCAGCTCCTCCGTTAGCAACAGCCAAGCGTGGTGGGTGTTGTGGCAGGGTCCTTCCAGATGCTCCAGCCTAAAATGTGAGAGCAGTTTGGAAGAGGAAGGTCGTGTTGAGGAGGCTCCTGGAGGTTTCAGGGCTGAGCTCAGCCGGGCCAAGGGCTGGTTGCCACCTCAGAGGGTGGTGTAAAGCAAAACTCGCCTCAGCTGCAGTGACTCAGTGACATCAGAATGCTTTGAATGATGTCCTGTCCATCTCCCATCAGACAGACAGACTGTGGTTGCATGTCTGTCTGCCTCGTTCAGCAAGGCATTGTGTTTGATGCATCATCAGTGCAGGGGATTAGGAAAACGCAGGCTTTGGCAGAGCCACTCCTGCTGGATGGGAGCCTCTGAGATGCTGTGGTTTCTGTGCTTTAAGTTCCTCATCTGTCTTGCACTGCTTTATTATTACACTGGGGACTTGTCTGCTTCTATGGAGGTTTTGCTGGGTTCAGTTTTATAGCCGAAACTGTAAATGAATTCTGGCATCCAGTCTAGCTGTGAATGTGCAGGGAGTAAAGGCATTCAGAGCAGAAACCTCGTGCAGAGCATTAGCACTGAACATGCACGTATTATTCACATCAGGATGGCCTGAGAGCGCCAGGCATCGAGTCCAGCCTAGGCAAGAGGCTCAAGTGCATTTTTCTGTTAAGTGCAACTGCTCTTGATGGTCTCTGCTAGTCAAAAAAATAAAAGAAAAAGGAGGAAACAAAATTCCAGAGCAGCCCTTGGCTCTTACGGTTTGTCTTGTCTGTCCTGCTGGAGTTGGGAAGCTGTTTCCAATAAGGCAGCATGAAATAACAGGCATGTGGGGATTGAAGGTTGCTTTACCCCTCTGCACTGATTGTGGGTGGCCATCCAAAGGGGCCTGGGAATTGTTTCATGGAAGACAGAGTGCTGTCTATAAGAGACTGTGTGGTTATGTAGAAAAGAAGATTAAAAAAGAGGGGGGGGGGGTTGTCTTTGGCTGCTGGTCTGCCACCCTGCAGTAGGAAAGGCTTGCCCTGTTTCTCCTACACAATGTCAGCTTTAGCTCCGTGCCTGACCTTGCAGAGGGAGGGACAATTGGACCTACCTACAGGATCAAAGGTACAATTTATTTCTTGCACTGTTCTGCTAGTAGCAACTGCTGCATCCAGAGCTGCTGGCAATTGATCATTTTCTAGGATCACCTAAGCTCCAGCTGTGCTCAGCACTCTCTAATTGCCCTCTGGGAATTAGTTACACACCTGAAAAATGGCCTTTTAAAACAGGTTAAATTCCTGCTGTAATGCTTTTGTGCAAGAGGAGACAGGGCTTGTTTTCCTTCTTCTCTTTGTATTTTCTTGCCAAAGTTGTTTCTCTCATGGCCAAATTCAAAGCTGTTTTGGGCAGCCCAGTAGCTGGTTCTCAACAGTAGTTTGAAATTGTTCTCCTTGACACCTCTCCAGGATAAAATGATTCACTGAGAGGTAGTGACTCTGTCTGAGGGAAGGGAAAGGGAAGAAGCCTTTGCTTGGAAGGGCTTTTCCTTGTACCATTTCTTTCAGTTTGCTCAGCTTTTGGCATGCTCCCTGCCTGAGTTACACTTTTGTCATTCTTCCATGAGAAAGGACGAAAAATTAATGTCCTGACTTGGGAAACAGGTGGCAGGACAAACAAGATGCTCTCCGTGCTCCTTGCTTTGTGGGAAGGAAACAAATAGCTTAACAGATGCAAGGAGGAAGCCACGCTGAATTTTGATCGTCACCGTGAACATTGCCTCGTTCAAAAGGACAGAAAACAGACTGACTGATACGAGCCTAGGACAGAGCCATTAAAGTCTAAGATGTGCCACCAGGTCATGGGCAAGGTCTTGGAAACGTGAGCCCTGGAGGCATTCAGCCAAAGGAGGACATGTGAAAGAAGCAGAGTACATTAAAAACAAGGCAGCAAGAGCAGGACGAGCCAGAGTGGTGTGGTCCTGACAGACAGTTTGTGTCACTCACACAGACCCCTCTGCTCTCCTTAAGCCCCTGAGCTTTCCTGGTGCTGCTCGTGGGTAGAGTGGGTGGGCAGGGGCTTGTCCTGCAGGTGCTTCTGCTGGAAGGGAGCATCTCCTTCTCCACTGAGGAATGAAACTCCTTCTCAAAGCCTGAAATCAAGAGGCAAAAAGCTAAAACCAAAACTGATGCTCCGGAGTACCATGTGGTGAATATTGGGCTTCCATCCTTGCCAAGCTCTCCCTGGTTGGGTATATGCACCATAGTAATTTTTCTGAGTCTGAGGTCCATGTCAGTAAAATATGGTAATGGTGTTTTCCTTTCCACAAAACTTTTTCTTGTCTTGATTGTGTTGGCCAGGAGCTTCCTGGATGAGTGCCTCTGTGTGAGTGTCCAGGGCCCAGCAGACCTCCAGCTTTGGCTGGACCTCAAGTTCAGTGTGTAATATGCATGTTATGGAATTACTTATATGCAGTAAAATGTAAGTTCTGGGTACAGTCAGGATACTTCCACTTGTAAATAGCAATGCTAATCCTGACATGTTGCTGGTTTTGTTATGGACAACAGTTTATTTGCTTGTTCTTGACCTTGCACTGTAATACTTCTTATATAGTTCATAGCAATTTATTTACCTTGAGTTTGTGTGCGACTTCTCAATTAACTTTGAGATTAGTAGGGATTAAAGCAAAAGAATTGTGCCCAGGGTTTGGAATTCTTTTGTTTTGTATACTTAACATGTCTGGAATCAGCTTGGGAACCAGGCACTTGGAGTGTCTCTGTGGAAGCCATCCTGGTTTGGTTTTACCAAACCACAGAAGGCTGTGTGGCTGCAAATGCTCTTACGTAATCGTGTCATTTTGTATCTCTCCTCTGCAGCTCCTTCATTCCCAAGTTCATTAACCATCTCTTCAAGTGCAAACCTATCAGCATGGTGGGTGCAGAACAGGTAAGAAGAAGTAGATGCGTTAGCTGTCATATTTTATGGCTTTTGGGTTCAGAAAATGGAGGCAGGGACTCTTCATCTCCCACCCTTGCTACTCTGCAAGGATGAGGTTTGGGAGAGGCAGGGTTTCGTCTGTCCTTTGCACGTGCAGCTGCTTCCCTGTGGGCTAAGGGGAAAAAAAAAAAGGCAGAATCGTCCCTAATGGGACCGCCGTGAACTTCAAATCAGTGCCTTCAAAGCTGCTTGGGTTTTAGGCATCAAAGATGGTTCTGAGCAGTGTGTGTCTGCAAAATGAAACAGGAGCTTTACATCAAAACCTTCCTCTTCCTTAATGGAAAGCAAATGAGTGAAGCAGGGAGCCTGCTCATCATGTGTGATGAGCAATAACCTGGGAGTGATTAAAGGGAGACTGTTTTTAAATAAGCTTCTAAAGTGATTAACCAGCAGTGGGCTTATGTCTAATGATAAAAGGTTTTAATATTCCTATATGGGAATAACAGGCCCAATTTGCTTCTTTAAAGCAGATTGGGAAGGTTTTTATTAGCCTGATTCCCAGTGAATATATCTCATTAGAAGTGGGTCATACCTTTCTGGGGTTAGGGGTACAGTGGTCTCAGAGCTGATCTCTGTCTCTGCAGCATGTAGGACCCCAGTTGTCTTCACATGTTTTGGACCCTCCTGGTCACCCACCAGCATCTTTCCATGCCAGTTTGTCCCCTGGTGCAAATGTTGGTGGGGAATTAGCTTCCCTGGTCTTCCCTGTCCTACATACAGCTTTTCCTGCTGTTTGCTAGTAACACGTTTGAAATCGAGGTACTAGGGCAGTATTTATGGAGGTGTTCAGTGTGGGGAATGAGACCTGTGAGGTTTTGCTGTCTGTGTTTGTCTCTCTGACTTAACAACTCTGTCTCAGCAAACTTTGTTAGTGAGTTAGCGATGCCAGGGACCTGGAATGGATAACAGGGGGAAACGGAGGGAGGTGACAGAGCCTGCAAGGGCTGTGCCTGTGGGAAAGGCTGCAAAGTGTGCAGAACTTCTATCAGACATAAGAGAGTTTATGTGGGAAAGATATGAATGCCCCAGCCATGGAAATATCTTCCATCTCTGGGATCCCTTGTAGACACAGGAATCCGGCTATGAGAGCCTGAGCTGACAGCGGGCTCCAGCATCCCGGGGTGCACAGAGCTGCTCATTTGTGCTGTGGTTTCCTGGCTTCCCAGGATGAGATTGATAGCATTGGTTCTTCTCATGCAAACCATGACACAGGAGGCAGCACAGAGCAAGGACGCGCTGCTGTGGATAACGGGGTCCAGATTGGATCCGGCCTGACCTGCCGCTCCTCCTCCACAGTCCTTTGTGTCCAAACTGAATTCCCACATTTGCTGAAGCCATGCCATAAATGTTCACATTGTTGTGGTGACTGCTGGGGCTTCTGCAGTGTCCATAATGTGGTGTGTCCCTCCAGAATGAGCTTCCAGTGGCTCCTGGGAGCCCTTTTAGTGGAAATGCATTGGGTGTGCGGACAGCCCAGTGGGATTTCACACTCGCAGCTATGTGAATAAATTGTACTGCTCTTCCTCTAGTTTGGTTTCAGCTTTCTGTCCTTCACTGGTCTTGTCTCATCTCTTCAGACATACTTTGTGCAATCAGAGGAGTGCCATATTTGGGGCAATTTTGCTCTAAGAAGCCCTTAGCCACAGCATTTTGCATCAGACAGTGCTGCTCTGCCCAGGCTCAATTTCATGGCTGTGGCTTATTTATCTGCTGGTCTAGTAATAAACAACATCCAGGCTGTGAGTGTCAGTGTACTGGTGAACACAGGATACTGAGCAGTTCTCAGTGTAGCTCTATCATGTCATAGTTTTTAAGGAAAAAAAAAAACGATCAAGTGGTTGAGTAAATGCAGAAAAGCTGACACTGTGGGTGGCTGGGTGCAGGGGGAAGCTTGGTGTTAGTTCATTTGTCCTCGGTATCTAAATCATGATACAGCTACAGGTAATCAAGATTGTTTCACTTTATACTGTCAAGCGGAAGGACTGGAAATCCGTGCCTGATGTGCCAGATGTTGGGCTGCCATAAGTCATTTCCAGTCAGCAGAGCAGTGCTCTGTTAAAATCAGCCATGGTGCTGATACGTAGCCATGGGTGATTGTGTCTCTTTAAAGTGTTATTATACGGGTCGGTGTCATTATGTGGGTAAAAGTCTCAATTACCATGACTTTTTCCAATGTGGGAAGTATTAAACTTTTAAGGATGTTGGATCATAGCAGCTAATGGGTCTTGGTAAAAGGGGCCTGAATAACAGTGTGTGATTAACTATTGCAGCTGCTGCTGGACACTCACTCTCTGAAGATGGTTCTCCTGGATCTGCCCTCCATTGGGTCCCAAGTGGTGAGGAAGGCTCCTGCCAGCTACACAAAGATAGTGGTGAAAGGCATGACTCGGGCTGAAATGATCCTGAAGGTAACTCAAGACTTTTGATAACCTGCCAGCCAGACTGCTGGACTGGGAATCGGAGCGAGCGAATTCCAGGGGGCCCTTCCCTTGAATGCAGCAATGTGCAATTGCACATGAACGTATGCGAGCTCGTCCGGGTGCGCTGCCAGCTGTTCGACAGAACTGGCTCATTCACCCTGGGTTTGCCTCCACTCTTTAATACCACATTTGAGTTCTCAGCCTCGTTTCTCAAGGTAACCAAGGGCTCAAGTTCTGCTTACTAGGAGAGTTGGGGCACCAGGTTCCCTCAGGAACTCGTGAAAATCAGAGCTAGCATCCGTGTGTGCCGCAGGGCAAACCCTGGAGTTCAGGTTACTCCAGGCCTTTGTGCAGACTCCGTCATGCAGGGGAGCCAAGCCGTGCTTGAGTCACCTGTTTACTGTCTAGTGTAACAGCCAGTGCAAACATGTCTGGGTTACTGTATTCACCAGAGCCCTTTTTCATTTTCCAGACCTGGTGCCTGGAAAATGACCCAAAAGCAGTGTGTTGTCTTCATAAAAAGTAACAAGCAAAGCAATCTCCCCTTCCCAACTGGTGTTGGAGTAAGAAGTTAGGTTTGATCCCAGGAGAAGTCATGGGAGCTGTACAGTTGTACCCTCCTGGGTGATGGGATTGTCCCCTGGTCACCAGCAATGCTGTGAAGACATTGCTGTGAGGGAATTAGTGGCACCTGGGGTCAGGCAAGACAGGCAGCTGCCAGCCAGAGCCTTCTGTAAACCTCAGCCAAGGCAAGGCGGGGTGAGGAGCCCGAGCTCTCAGTGCTCGCCTGCTGCTCAGTGTGGCTTTGCTCCCATGCCCAAGGTAATGTCAGGGCTGAGTTTGCCTTCTGAATCCAGAAATTAGTTCTCCAGTTCCCTGCTTTTGGAGCAGGATGACTGAGATGTTAGTAAATACATGAAAGCAAGTCTAAATTTTCATGGAAATGAGCTGAAGGAAAGTACTTTGGTTGTGCTAAGGGTGGCAGAGAAGGTTGGTGCCTGTTACATAAAGAAACAGATCTTTCCTTGGAGCTTATATGCAAATCAGAAAAGTAATGGAGTTAATTTGTCTGCACTTAACATCACATTGGCTTCATTGGGATGGAGATGAAAGCAGGGCAGGGAGTGCCTGGGGCAGGGAGTGCAGGCTGTGGAGTGCTGCTGGTTCTCAGGCTGTGCAGCAGCAGTGGCACTGCTGTGTCAGATACACCGTGCTGGCCCTGCTGCTGCACAAAGCACTTCTGGCCCCAAGTGAGGGCTCTGTGTCAGTGTAACTAGAATTCAAGCAGCAATACCCTTTTGGCACTGGGTGCTCCACAGAGCCCAGAGGGATCAGCAGGGATGGGGCTGAAGGGTCGTGTGGGGCATTTTGGGTACTTGTAGTGACTGAATTTATCACCCTGAGCCTTGGTGACCCACCTACACACAGCATTTGGGGCTGGTGCCAGCACCCATCTCTTGGGTTTGGGAGAGAAGGAAAGGCTCTCAGAAGTGCCTGCTCCTGCTGGAACACATCAGTATTTCCATAGGCAGGTTTCCTTCCAGAAGCCCAGAGCTGACTGGTCATCTCCAGTCGTTCTGCTTGCCTTGTGGGTTGTCTCTTTGTATCAGTGCTCAGGCTCTGCTGTTTGCAAAGTGTACATTAGAGGGTCTTTTCCCCAAGAACTGTTTCACCCCATCAGAAGCACAGGCCAACATGCTCCTTCCCAATGTTTTCAGGGCTTTCCCACCTAGCACCAGGGTGGTTCTGAAGCGATGCCTCTCTTGCACACAACAATACCACCATGCAGTTATGTGCCCAGGCTTGTAGGAGCAGCTGATTCAGGAGCAGAATCACTGAGCCCGTGGATGGCATGAACAAATTCATTCAGCTGAGCCCCACAAAGCACAGATGCAAGTGGGGAGGAGAGCGTCAGGGTGTGCACAGCCTGCAGAGCTCTTTCCCCTCTCCTCTGGCTGTGCTCTCTGAAGTTCCAGCTTTTCATCTTGGCAGAAGATTTTTACAAGGGCTGTAAATTAAGGATTTATAAGTGTATACATGGCTATGATGTTTCATTGGTCTGAAGTGCAGGGAAAGAAAGAAACGTCTCGGTGACAGAATACAGTGTGGGGTGAGCTGGGTCAATGGAAACATATGGAAATGGTTTTGGAGACAGGGAAGAGTCTAGTCTTGTGCTGTTTCTGCCTTGTGTGTGTGCATGCATTTGCACACGCACACACACACTCTTCCTCAGAAAGATGGTTTTGCTGCCCAGCATTATCAAAAGATTTGTTCTCTGTGGAGCTCACTGCTTATGAAAAGAAAACACACCAGTGAGGGACCATCTTTCCAGCTTCAGTGCTATTTTGATCTTTTTCCTGACTTTGACTATCACTCCTGGGCAGATGTCAGTGTGGGGTTCCCACACAGCATCCCAGTCTCTCCAGAGGAGTGTCCAAGAGGAGCTGCACCCAAAGGACAGAGTGGCTGCATGTGGCACTGCTCACCCATCGGGTGACATGCCAGCACAGCAGGAGTGCAGAGCAGAGAGCTCTGGCCCATGCTGTCCTGGGGACGGAGGGAGTGACCACAGAGTGTTGTCACATTTCCCTGTGACACACTGTCTGTCCTGCCTCCAGGCAGGAGGGAGTGAGAGGGACACACAGCCAAAGTGAGGGTCTGGACTGCGTCCAGCCTGCCTGATCTCTGGGGACTTTCTGCGTGTCACCACCACCAGCAGCACTGCCTTTGTCCCCTGAATGACTCCCCAGCTTGTCTTCCCCATGCAACACGATAAAATCTTGAGCTTTGACAATATGCCAGTGCCTGCCACCACACAGGCCACAGACAAAGTCCTGCTGCTCTTTGAAACATGATGCACAGCCCTTGGGTCTGAGCACTGCTGTACTGAAAGAGACCCATCCTCCTCCCTGCTCCTTACTCTGCTTCTCTTTACTCGCCTTTATCTCTCTTCCTAGCAGCATGTGCAGCCTCCTTGCTCCTTTTTATTTTATTTTAGAAGCCAGTCCTGCTGTCACTCCTTTGCCCAAGTTAACTGAGCACTGGCTTTAACTCATATGATTTGTCTGATCTCTTTTTTCTTGTCTTGGCAGGTGGTGATGGCTCCACATGAGCCCCCAGTTGTGTTTGTCGACAATTATATCAAGCTCCTCGGTGACTGCAGCACTGACACATTCCAGAAGATACTTGACATGAAGGTTAGAACCTGTCCAGAGCTTCTGCTCATCCACTGAGAATATTGGTGACTTTATTTCAGGGGTTTGGGGGTGGGAAAAGCACTGTAAGGCAAGTGTATTCTCTTTAATCTGAAAGTGTGTACAGTTGCTGCTGAACGAAAAGCTTTTCCGTTCACTTCACATGCTGATACCTGCTCTGGTTCCTGGGGCTGAGCTCAATTGTCTCAGGATCATGCAGATCATGTAGAGCTCTTGGTGGGCGAGCAAGGTCGAGCTTTGAAATGGGCTCTCCTGCAGCTACTCCCACACACATCCACTCCCAGATCCGTGAGTTGTGAGTGCCCCACTTCCCTGTGCTTTGCTCCTGCAGGGCCTGAAGAGGAGTGAGCAGAGCAGCATGCTGGACCTCTTCCGCCTGCGCCTCCCCGCGCCTCCTCCCGGCGGGGACAACACCGGCTCCCTGTCCCTGAGCGCCCCGACGCCCGAGCAGGAATCCTCTCGGATACGGAAACTGGAGAAACTCATCAAAAAAAGACTCTGAGGGAGCAGAAGGAAACTCTGTTGCTCAGGACTGGCTGCAGTGAGTGGGAGCAAAGCTCGTCGGACTTGTGATTTACAGCGTGCTGCTGGAAAACCCGTGTCCTGTCATTCCCAATCCCTGTGATCTCTTAACCATCCTATACTGTGACACTTTCAGACCAAGATACAATTTGACCAAGGTGTTTGCCCTTGGCTTAGCAGGAGTGAAACCCAGGACATTGTCAGGGCCACATGGTGGAGAAGATAGAGGTATCTGGAAGTCAGCAGCTACAGAAACAGTTTAGGTGGATTCAGAGAATGTCTGGCTTTGATACTCTTGGTGTCAGAGCTTTAATCCTGGCTGAGCTCCTGCTGCAGCACTGAGGATTTTGCCTGAGAGTTCTGTGTTACTGCTCACTCCCTGCTGCAGAGCTGTTCCTTTGATAGATTATTTATTAGGGATGAACCAACCCCATACTGTCACCACCACCAAAAACCCCAACCCTTTAACAGCTGGGATCCAGGCCTGTGGAGCAACACTGAGCCAGTCAAATGCCCAGGAGAGAACCCCAAAGCAGATTTTCCCCCCTGCTCCCAGGGCAGGCATGCACAAAGCACCGTGAAACAGCAAGTCCAATCCTTCTCAGAACAGGAGGAAGGGGCTGAATTAATGCCTTCTGCACCTTGGCAAACCTCCTGCCAGCCAGCCAGCGGCCTTGGTTGCTGTTACAGTTGAAAGGCCAACCAGGACATCTGCAGAGCCTGTCTCCAGCTGCTTGTTATTTCTCTGGCGTGTGCTGGGCTCGCCTGCTGTCCCCCATGGGAGTTCCCATCCGGCATCTCGCCCTCTCTCCACAAAGAGCTGTTCATGGAGCAAGTGTCAAACAGCACCAGCCCCTTGTTCTCACACCATCCAGTGTGTCCCTTTGGCACCTTTGCTGCCCTGCAAGGACATGTGCTGGAAACGTTGGCTCTAATATGGAGCTAGGGCTGCTTCCTGGGATGGGAGGCTTACACCAGCCTCAGGCTTCCAGGCCCTTCCTCTCCTCCTCAGCCTCTGAGCTTCAGCTTGCATAGTGCAAAGAGGAGGGGAACCACAGGTGAAATATTGTGGATAACCCAGGCCCAGCTCCTGGCTCTCAGCCACAAAGCCAGCATGGAGCAGGGTTGGGGTCAGTGGATGCTTCCCTAAGGAGTCCCCATGCAGGGAGACATCACCTGTTTGTTAGCACTGCTGGGTTTCTTCCCAAGTGTAGGTGTATGCCCACAGATTGAATCCTGTGTGGGTGTAGGAGCCAATCAACCAGCTGTGCCTCTGTTATTTAACTCAAGCTTCCCTTGCATGTGCAGGAAGAAGTCCTGTACCAGTTTGATGGGTGAGGAAGGACCATGCTGTCAGATGCCTTCCTGAGAGGGTCACACTTCCCACCAGGGCAAGTTTGGGCCTTAGGACTGTATTTATTAGGGGCTGTGTTCACTGCTGCACATCAGGGGGGGATCAGAGTCCAGGAAGAGGAGCTCCATCCAACCAGAGTTTCACTGGGACAAGTGAGGGAGGAGGTGAAAGGAGAAATCCTTGAGTGAGGCAAAACCTGGGCTTGTGCTGTTTGTGCATGAGCACTGTCCCCTCTTGAGAAGGGGCTGCTCCCCGTGGCTATGGGAGGGCAAATTCAGTGCCTGGGTGGTAAAATCCTCTTCTCCCTTTGCACATCAGCAGGTGAGGCTGTGTGTGAACAGGCAGGAGTTGGCCACAGCATTCAAGCAGAAAGAATAAACCCACAGAGATGAAACCCACAGTGGTCAGGTATTGTAACGCTGCTCAGACCCACCTGCTGCTGCAGCAGGACGTGCACTAACAGGTATGTTAACACAAACTCTTCAGGGTGTGTTTTCAGGGTCCCCAGGCTTGGCCCTGGCTATGCAGGAGCTTGGCTGCAGAGCACCACAGTGTCCCTCCAGAGCAGCAGTAACAACACCTGTGGGGAGGGACAGCACTTTCTGGTCACTCCAGTTTTACAAACCTGCTGTTGCCTTGTTTATTTCCTCTTCTGATAGAAGGAAGGGTTGAGAGCACATTAGGGGGCTGAAGAGCCATTCCCTAAGGACAGATTATCTCAAGGTGTGTGTGCAGGATGGCTCGTGTGGTACCTACCACATTGCATAGCCAGGAAGGAGGGAACATGGGTTTGCAGAGATTCATTATTCCCATGAGGGGATGAATAATTTATTTTAGGTGAATTTTTCTTTGCTTTGTCTAAGGATAAGTCTTTTAACTAAATTATGAATAGCCCAAGACGATGTTGAAGTTATCATTGCGTGTCTTTCCCAAAGGCTTCCCCTGTTTCATTCTCTGCGTTTCATTCTGTAGATAAGAGGAAATAAAAGGAGGAATTAATTTTTAGTTTCAGCCTTTGAGGAATGCTACAGGGTTGGGTGTTCAGAGTTCCTCTTTTAGAGAGCAAATCCACAGTTTTCTGCTTTCATTGTAAGGGTTTTGTGCCCCTGGCTCTTGGGTGTTCATCAGATTTGACAGGTCTGTACGTGTGTGTTTGCTCTTTGGGATTTACAGCTCTGCATAATAAAGGATGATTATTTGTTTTCTGTATAAAATGCCACTTTTTATGGTTTCGGGCCGAGGTGTAATTCTGGCTGTGTGTCGGGGTGTGACACTAAAATAAATTCAATGGTTACTGATGTTCGTTGCTGGGTGTTTTCTGTAGTGCTGCCCCACAGCAAACCCCAGCGGCTGGGACGGACCTCGCCCAAGAGCCCCCTGAGTGTCTGCCTGCCCTGCTCACTGCTCCAGCTCTGCTCTTTCCTGCTTTTTCCACCCTCTGCCTCTCCAGCAGCATCTGCAATCACAGGAGCTCTGTGCACCGCGTGGGCGGCTCGGCACCGCCGACCTTGTGCCCCTAAATAATCACATCCTTTCTGGTGACTGTAGCTGCGGCAGAGATTTCAGAGATCTCCTAATTTTTCCATTGGCATTAATTAACAGGTAGGGCCTTTTTCCATGCGCTGCCTGATGCTGGAGCGGTGTCTTGGGCTTGGAGAATTAATGACTCATTTGCTTTTCTCCTGCCTGTCCTGCCCCCTCCGCCCTTGGGCAGGAGCAGCCTGTGCGGGGCCATGGGTGTTTATTCTTTCACCACATTTACAGCCGGGATTTCGAGCATCCCAGTGACGATGGCCAAGCCTCCACAAGCCTTTCCTTGGCTCGTGGCTCGGCCGTCCATGAGGGCAGGGCTGTAAAAGCTGATCAAACCTCCGCAGCCTCAGCGCTGTGCCGTCAGCGTTCATCCCTGCAGGGACCGCTCCCGGGGCTCCCCTCAGTCCTGGCAGCTCACTGGGAGCACAGCTCTGTGCCACAGGGAGCAGCCTGCCATCTCCCATCGTTTGGAAATAACTTGCCATCGTTGTCAAATAGCACAGGATCCATTTGATTTGCTTCTCCCAGCGACGGCCCCCTCCCCACAGCATCAGGATGTCTGTGGTTCAGCTGCTGATTAAGCAGAGCACACCCGGCCTGGTGGAAAGTCCTTTATGGAAGGGGGATCTTGATAAGAGACTCGTATCTGCCCCGTCCCGCCTGTGCGTGGGCAGTTAAACAGTAAATAATGTGGACAAACTGGCTGCGATGTACAGACAGAGGAAAAGATTTCCAATGCCATCAGGGATGGCACAGATTGGTACAGTTTGAGAGGCTTAAAACCAGTCAGGCTTTCCAAGAGGGCAGAGTACACGTCCTGAAGAGCGGGGGCCCTGTACACAGTGACTCAGTAGTATTTGAGCTATCAAGCAGTTACAATTCTGGTTAAACACTTCTTTTACATCCTTGCAGGCAGATTTGCAGATCTGGATGTTGCTGCTGCAGGAGATCCTCGGGTGGGGTGTGGAGCCCCCACATCTGCTCAGGTACCTCCATTCACCTGCCAAGTCCAGAAACGAGAGCCTGGAAGGGCACAAAAAATTGTCCTTTGTGTTAAGCCATGCCAGAGTGGGAGGTTTTATGCTGGTAAATAAGGAGCAGAAAGAATTCCAGAAACTTATGGGGTTCTGCTCATCCCACAGGCACTGCCACCTCAGCCTCAGGCACTGAGATCCCTCTCAGTCAGACCCTGAGCCCCACGGGAGTGGCAGTGGGGACTGTTAGGTTGTGCCACAAGTTCCCTCCCTTCTAAATTGCACTTAGTAGGTTGTTGGCAGTCCAGGTTTTCACCCAGGAGCTGCACAGCAGCTCTGAAATTATGATTGTGTTCATGTGGAAACTGCTCCAGTGCCTTCCAAGGCATCTAATTTCATAAAGGGCTTTTATGGGAGATTTTGGAGCGAGGAGTGGTTAGCTTTCCCATTGTTTGCAGAGACCAGCATCTCTTTTTTGGGGGATACATTTAAATGAAAAGGAAGAAAACACCTGTCCAGCACATTTGCTCAGACTTCAAAACTCAGACTCCTTTCAGTCAAAATTTTTAATGTTCCTTTTCTTTCCATCTGCATTTTTCAGCAAAGACAAACAGCCTCATAGTATTTCTTCAAAGGAATGTAAATTCCTTGAGGAAGTCTCCGGAGTTCCCAGCACCGCATAGCTGCAAACCACAGACGCCTACGGCTGAAAGTTCTGCTCTGCTTTTAATTTTGGGGTAGGGAAGGAATTTTTTTCAGAGGTTTGGGTTCACTTGTGCTGGGCCCGTCAGGCCAGACTGCTGGTTTCTGCACAGGGGAGTGTTGACTTTGGCCAGCTGCAGACAGTTCTTTCCCTCCACAAGAGTATTCCCCCACCAAATCTGATGACACGGCACAATTACTTCATTAGGATTTTCCAAAAAAGGTTCCCTCGGTCTCCTCTAGTGCTAGAAAGACCTTTTCCTTCTGTTCTCTTATTTCAGCTTCAGCAGCTTTGCCTGAAAAATGCAATTAGGGATGGCAGCACTGCCTGAAACCTCGGGAGTGGGGAGTGAGAAAGAACAGCCTGAAGGGAAAACTTTGGGGGCTTAACCAGGCTGCCAAAACCCCATGCAGACGTCTGCAATTGGGGAAAGCACCACTGGAGGTGCCCAGCAGGATCTGGCAGCTCTTTCAGTGCTTCCCAAAATCCGTGCTGGCACAGGAAAGGGCAGGCATTGGGATGGTGCAGTATGGGCTGGACAAGGAATGGGTGGAGAGCAGCCTGGCAGGGCTGCTTTCGTCACAGAATGGATTAGGTTCTTGAAATCATTGAGTCCAACCTATGACCGAACACCACCTTGTCAACCAGACCCTGGCAGTCAGTGTCACATCCACTGCTCCCTTAAACACCTCCAGGGATGGTGGCTCCACCACCTCCCTGGGCAACACCTTCCAATGCCTAATTCCACACGGCTGGCACAGAGCGAGGGGTCAGTGGCCAGGCTGGGATGCAGGACAGGGTTACGGGTATGGGGGAACTGGGAGGGCAGGGACACGGGTGGGACATGGGGACACTTGGTGGGATGGTGGGGGACACGGATGGGATACCTGTGGGATACTGGGGCTCCAGTGGGACACAGGTGGAACACTGGGGCTTCAGTGGGACACTGGGACACAGGTGGGATACTGGGACATGGGTGGGACATGGGTGGGATACAAGGGCACCCATGGGATACTGGGGCACTGGTGGGACACTGGGACATGGGTGGGACACGGGTGGGACACCGGTGGGATACAGGAACATGCGTGGGATACAGGGGCACCAGTGGGACACTGGGACACATGTGGGACACGGGTGTGACACGGCGGCCCCGGTGTGACAATGGTGTGACACAGGTGGGACACTGTGACATGGTGTGACACGGTCCCCAGTGGGACATGGGTGTGACACGGTCCCCAGTGGGACAGTGTGACCCGGTGGGAGACGGGTGGGACACGGTCCCTGGTGGGACACGGGTGTGACATGGTCCCTAGTGGGACACTGTGACCCGGTGGGACACAGTCCCCGGTGGGACACTGTGACACGGTGTGACACGGTCCCGGTGGGACACTGTGACACTGTGTGACAGGGGTGTGACACTGTAACACGGTCCCGGTGTGACACTGTGACAGTTCCCGGTGTGACACTGTGACACTGTAACACGGTCCCGGTGTGACACTGTGACAGTCCCCGGTGTGACACTGTGACACTGTGACAGTCCCCGGTGTGACACTGTGACACTGTAACACTGTCCCGGTGTGACACTGTGACACGGTGTGACAGTGTGACACAGCCCCGGTGGGCACAGCCCCGCCCGCCCCCGCCGTGTCCCCGCCCCGGCGCGGCCCCTCCCGCAGCCGGCGCAGGGCGCGGATCGGCGGGACGGGCGGGCGGAGCGGCCGGGACGGGGCGGGCACGGACACCGATACCGATACCGGCACGGACACCGACAGCGACACCGATAGGGACAGCGACACCGGCACCGACACCGATAGTGATACGGACACCGACACCAGCGGCGGCTCGGCCATGGTGGGGCGGCTCAGCCTGCGGGAGGTGCCCGACCTGCCGGACATGAGGAAGCGGGGCGACTCCGGGCTCGACAGCCCCGACTCGGGGCTGCCCCCCAGCCCCGGGCCCGCCCCCCCTGCCTGGCTCCTCTCCTCGGGCAGCCCCGACCGCGCCAACAACACCGCGCTCAGCGCCGACCCCGACCCGCCCGCCACCCCGGCCGCGGTGAGTGCCGGGGACCCCTGCCCTGGAACACCGGGATTCCCGACCGGGGCACCGGGACCCCTGCCCTGGGTACCGGGACCCCCTACCGGGGCACCGGGATCCCTGCCCTGGAACACCGGGATTCCCGACCGGGGCACCGGGACCACCGCACTAGTACCGGGATCCCCGATCGGGACACCGGGATCCCCTGCCCTGGGTACCGGGATCTCTGCCTTGGGCACCGGGACCACCGCACTGGGTACCGGGATCCCTGCCCTGGAACACCGGGATTCCCGACCGGGGCACCGGGATCCCTGCCCTGGGTACCGGGACCCCCTGCCGGGGCACCGGGACCACCGCACTGGAACACCGGGATCCCCTGCCCTGGGGACCGGGATCCCTGCCTGGGGACCGGGACCACCGCACTGGGCATCGGGACCCCTGCCCTAGGTACCGGGATCCCAGCCCTGGGCACTGGGACCCCCACAATGGGCATCGGGATCCTCTTCTTGGGTACCAGGATCTCAGCCCTGGGTACCAGGACCCCTGCCCTGGGTACCGGGATCCCTGCCCTGGACACCGGGACCCCCTCCCGGGGCCGCAGCCCCGTATGGGGCGAAGGTCCCACAGCAGCAGGTGTCGGACCCCGCGCCCCGGGGCAGCAGAGGACCCCGCTGTGGTTCAGACCCCAATGTGGTTCGGACCCCACTGTGGTTCCGACCCCTCCGTGATGCACCACCCGGGATCATGGGCTGTTGGCCCCGGTCCCGTGGCATCCCGTGGGAAAAGGAGGGTGGGAACCCTGCAGGGGTTACCGGGGGCTGGTTGGCATGGGAATGGGTTGGGAGCAGCAGCCCCTGGTTTTCCCTGCCTTTCACCAACCTCTCCGGCCGCTGTCGTGTCCCTTAAGGACCCACAGTGAGAACAGGGACGGCCAGGGCCGTGTCAGAGAGCTGGAGGAGTTTTTACAAAGCCTCCAGCAATGGGGTCGGTCCTTAGTGCAAGGGAATCCCTGTCCCTCCTGCCTCAGGTCGGGGTTGGGATAGCATTGCATTGTGTCTTTGAAAATCCCTGCAGAAAGTGTAAACTCCTGTTATTCCAGAGTAGGAAGTTTGAGTATTAACTATGGTTTCAGTTAATAGTATCAGGTAGATATGTGGTGTTTTGTTACCAGGTGGTTTTTGGCTGTTGACACTGAGCTGTTGTTACAAGTACTTTGGAAACTGCAGGTTTGGAGGAAACATCCCTTTTCTGTAGGGGTGCTGCTGTGAGATTGGAAAAGGCCACAGGAGAATTGTGTGTCCAACCAGAGAGATGCTCAAAGCCCCCTCACTGGTGCTTAGTAAGCACATGTGCAGAAGTGGTTTCAAAACCACGAGCCCGTTGGGTTTCCTTCCCTTTGGGGCCACTTTGGTTTCCTTGGGCTGTGGGACACTGCTGGGCCCGTGTCAGCTCATGGCACTGGGTGTCCAGGAGAGGAGCCCAGGGAGAGTCCATGAATCACCGCTCAGTGGGAATGAGTTAATCCTTCCCAACATGCTGTGTGTGAATTAGGTTGGATTTAATGCCTTCAAAGAGCAGCCAGGGCGTAGCTGTGAAACGAGGAGGTTGCTCACGGCGAGATGCCCTGTGCTAATTTCCTGCTGCGGTCTGTCCGTGGGTGTATCGGATGGATCCAGCAAGGAGAGAGCTCTCATACACCCATATAATGTTAGCTATAAACTGAGCGTGGGCTCATCCAGGGAACAGACTGCAGTTTGTGCTGCAGAAGCTGTGCTGCACTGAGGGGCTGTATTCCTCTCTCATTTCCCAGAGCGGCTCCTCTGAATTAAGATCCCAAAGTTAGGATCTTGTCTTCAAAAGATGCCCCTTGCCACCTCTTGGATGCTGTAGAGCATTGTGGAGTCAGGCCTGTGAGATACACCTGCAAGCACATCTTGGACTAGCAGATCCTCCTGGACAGAAATGTGAACCTCAACAGCCCTATACCAGGGGATAAATACGTGTGTTTTCTTGAGAATATACTGAATTATAACATAAAAGGGATTATTTTTGCATTTTTTGCAGAATTCTGTGTTCTCCCCCAGCCCTGTTCTCTCGAGCTGCCCGCCAAGATTGTGTCCTTTATCCTTTGGCGAAGGAGTTGAGTTTGACCCTTTACCACCAAAGGAAATAAGGTAAATACTGTGTTACAGTCATCTTGTTTTGAAGGAGTTAGAGGAGTTAGCATGTAAAGGAGCAGTTAGGCCTTATCAGTGCCTGTGAGTCAAGTTAATTTATTTGCAGAGCTATTGTTCACTGCAGCTGTACATTCCTGGACCTGGACATTTGTACAGGCTGAAGGAGTGTTCAGCCTTTTTTAATCCCACCCATATGGTTGTTGGTTTGGTTTTTTTTCCCCAGGAAGACTTTCTTGTATTTTACTTTCCTGCTTTGACTTCCTTGCACTGCTCCAAAGTGTTGCCTTTCAACTGATTAACCAGAAGGTAATCATGAGGGAAGAGCTTCAAAGATATTTCTAGGACTGTTTTATTAGAGGAAAGGAATTTTGCTCTTGTAACCTCATGGTTTTCTAATAAGCACTTTCTATCTTAACAGCTGTGGCTGGTTGTGTGAACTAAAAGAAAAGGTAATAGTCAGAGGAGAGCATAATTATTTTTTTTAATGCACTGTATTGCTTCACAGCCTGTGAATTATTCCTTTGAACATCTTGATTTGCAATAATGAGGAATGAAGGCTCCCAGCTGATAACTGTGCAAGTAGAGCTGGCTGATAAAATCAAACAGAAGCCTAATGCAGGGGAGGGGAGGAGGAATTATGTCCTGGTGTGGGGAAGGAGCCTGTGCTGTGGCTGGAATTGCAGGCAGTCAGCACTGTGGAAAAGCCAACACAGAGTAGTCCCAGTGTGAAGGAGGTGAAAACTCTGTTGAAACCCAGGCACAGAGGGTTTTCTCACCAGCAGAAACTGGTGTGCAAACTGAAGTATTTTCCCATCAGTTGAATCTTCACAAGTTTGTCTTCAGAGAGTGCCCCGTGCTGGGAGCGATAGCAGAGAACTCCCACGTGACTCCTGGCAGAGCAAAACGGAGAAGATAACGTGTGCTTCCCTGGACTTGGCACTCTGAGCAGTTGGGATGTTTATGGGCAAAGCCTAAATGTGGCTCTGGGCCTCTGGGTTTAGGGGTTTTCAGGGAGGTTTGTAGGTTCCCAGAGCCCAGGGTTAAAATGATGTACACAAGGATTGAGAAGGTGTTTCTCAGTGCTGGCAGCTGGACTAAACAGTGACAGTTCTGGGTGTGCTGCTAATATAAGGCTCTTTCCTCTCCCCATAACTGTGTGAGTGAGACATCAGCAGCCTTTTCTTGCGTGCTGTGGCTGTTCCTGTGTTGAGGTGGCAGGTCCAGGGCTGAGGAGCCACCCTGGCAGCCGGCAGCTCTGCTTTCCAGAGAACACCCTGCTGCTCTTTAGCCGAGCTCACACGTGTGCCCCTTGTGTTGCAGGTACACGTCCTCCGTTCGATACGACTCGGAGAAGCACTTCATCGACGACGTCTACATGCCCGTGGGCTTGAGCCTTTCCTCCTGCAGCCAGACGGTGGTCTGTGTCCCCAACTGCACGTGGCGCAGCTACAAGGCAGAGCTGCACTTCGAGCCCCGCCACAAGCCACGGCGCTTCACCAGCACCACCATCATCTACCCGAAGCACGCCAAGACTGTGTACACCACCACGCTGGATTACAACTGCCGCAAGGCCACGCGGCGGTTCCTCTCCAGCATCGAGCTGGACACCTCGGAGTGCCTTGGGAGCGACTGTGTCCTGGATGGTTGCTGACTGCCGACCTCCCCTCTCACTCCAGTCCATCCTGGTCCCACCTAACGCACTGTGCTAACTCCACTAGCTAAAGCGGGTACACACCCTCCTTCTCGGCTCTTAATTCCTGCTTTAAGCACCAGAACGGCCCGAAACGCAGTTTTCTGTGGGAACATAACTTAGTAAGGGACTTGTTTCTTCGCCTCTAAAAGTCGTGAGTTCCCTCCCCTTCCCCGCAGGGCAGCGATCAGATGAAAATAATGGGAAGAGTTTTCCCCGAGAAAAAATTGTCAGGTAAGAAAGAATGGGGAATAGTGCCTGGTAGGTGGAGGTCCATCTGATGCTTTGGGGTGACGTGCAGAAATAAGGGCAGTTCACTCTGTGGCAGAGAATCTACCAGGTAATTTGGTTACAGACAGCCAGAGCTGTCAGTCATTTCAGTTTAAATCATGAGAGTGTTTTCTCTAGAAGAACAATCTCCTGCAAATTGCTGGGAAAAGCTAAGAGGGGAAAATCTAGAATTCTTCATTTAACAGATGCAGAAGTATTATCATATGTATCGTATGGCATTCATGTCTTGTTTGAAGGTGGAAATTGGAAAGAGGAGGAATTCTGAGTAGTGCAGGAGATAAAACTGCCTTTGTGGCTCCAGGCAAATTCGGGTAATTCTGGTTTTTTGGATGGACAGCATGATGTATCCCCTGTGCCTACGATGACTTCAGCAGCACAGCTGTCCGTGTAACACACATCTGTGTGTGTGTAGTAGGACTTGTCCCAAAGAATACCAGGCCAAAAATTATCCCCGTGTCGTTGGAAAGTCGGACCTTGACAATGTGGAGGTGGAAAAACCACAAGTGCCTTGTTTTTACTGTCTGCACTGAAGGAGCTGTAAGCAGGCGAGTTGCAGATGATGCACCACGTTTACACAGGGACCTGGAATGGCAAAGGAGCTGCTGGGATCGGGGGTGAGATGCTGTCGTGGGGGGATTGTGAAGAGGCAGATGGTAGCAAAGGACAGGCAGATTTTTAGTGCGTAGCAAACCCCACAGTTGCAGCTCTGCTTCCCCGCTGAGCTTCTCATTGCAAAGGTCTGTGTCCTCGCTGGACTTTGCTACCTGGGGTGTCACTGGAATGGGGTAGCCTGTCTGTAGGTGCTGAATAACCCCTCCAGTCCCAAGTGCACGATGAGTTTGGGGACCAAAGGGAATCGCTTCAGATACTATGGACATCTGTCTGGATGTTACGTGCGTTAGTTTATTGTGTGCTTTGATGCAAATATGACAGAGAGGTTTCCTTCTTTTCCCAGCCTGTTTTTCCTATCCTGACAGAGCACAGTGCAGTGTGGAGAGCATAAGCTTTGGGGAGCAGGGGTGGTGATGGTGGCCCGTGTGGTGCAGTCGCTCAGAGACACCAGGTAGATTTGTCTTAGCTGGGCACAGCTTTGCCGTGTATTCCAAGACTCCTCTGAGGTGTGGGTCACTGTCTGGTGCAACACCAGTCCTGGAGCTGTTTTTAAAGAGGACTTGGGTGGTGCAGAGCCCCAGGGGTGAGTTTTTAGTCAGTGGCGAGTTCAACCTAGAGAGCCTGTTCTTGAGCTGTACTTACCGCGTGTTTGTGCAAGTGTGATGAGTGGTGTGGAAGTGTAATCCAGGCAACTGAGGCGACTTGGGAGATGAAGAATGCAGCAGGAAGGAAGCCTTGAGGTTGTATAGTTTGGGTTTTTGTTTTTTTTATTACAGTTTTTTACTTATTTATTAGCTCAGAACAGAACACCCTTAACCTTTGGTACTTGCCCTCAGCAAAGCAGATCCCAGCACAATCCCAGGGAGACGGAGGGTCAGGTAGGCATTGCTGTGGAGTGAGAGCAGCGTGATGCTGCTGTTAAACACGCTGGTTTCAGGCTGCAGTGCCGAGGAGATGTGTGTGAAACTCGTGTTGCAATCCTGCCCCAAACGTTGCCCCAAGATGTGTGTGTGGTGGAGCAGAAGGCACAGCTCAGCCCGCAGCGTGGGGGGTTTCAGCCGGACGGGACCCTCGCTGCCAAAGCTGTCGCTCCATGGCTTTGCACTTCGTGTGCCTCGCTCCTGAAACATCTGGCTGGACACAGGACACTGGAGGGACATGGACCCTGCATTGCTCCCACAATGCTCTTCCAGGGGATTCGTTTGCAGGAGATCCAAGAGGAGGTGGTTTTAAGTTGTAATCGTTAGTTTTGTCCCTAGTTAGAAACAACGTGACCCTTACGCTATGGTTTTAGGATAAAGCACCTGATTTTTATAAAGCGAGCAAACTTAATTATGTACCTCTTAAGAACATTTTAATTGGTAGAGATACCTTTTAAATTATTTATGTTCCAACATTTGCAAAGCTCTGATTAGCTCTGTGCAAGTGTTCTGATGTCTGTGATGTTTCCCCACTCCCTCCTTCTGATTTTCAGTTTGTCTTTTACTTTATTGGTAATAAATGATCTGAAAACCATCATGCAGGGAAGTCTCTTTATTTTTCCTTCAAAGCTTTTCAGTGTTTATTGTGGTAGTTTCTTAGAAATAAATGCATAGTATGTCTTGGCAATCCCAGCTCCTCTCCTTTCTCTTCTGTCATGTGTTGCTGTTGTTTACATATTCTAGGAGGGTGTTTCCTATATAACACTGCATTAAAAAAAACCCCAAACCAACGCCAAATGTTGTGGCTTTGTCAGTTTAGTAAGACATTGATTAAGTGCTTTGAAGACAGCTGAAAATCCCCTCCAGTACGTGTTTGAGTCGCTCATCTGGTATAGTTTTATTTTTAAAGAGAGTTTCTGGTATGGATTTCAGCATATCCTACAAGTGAAGAACTAATCCCTTTCAAATATAACACGTATTTAACCAGGCAGGAATTTATTTTTAAAATGTGGATGTTCAAATGCTACATTAGTAAATACAGCATAAAAATAAGGCTAAAACGTGTTATGCATTAAACTTGATAAAAACAAAATAGATGGTTATAAACTATTGTGTTGGGAGAAACGCTGTGGTGTTTTTCTGGATGCTTAATCTGTTCCTCCAACCTCTCCAAATTTGCAGGCGTGCTGATTTCATTAGTGACTCTGGCAGAGTAAAAATGGGTGCAATTGAACATCAGTTAATTAATTCCTAATGGGATTTTTTGCTTACTTTTTATTGTTCATCTGGTTATCTGCTTGCAAAGGCTCTCGAGTTGCACGTAATGACATTAGTGGGATCTGGGGAGCTGTGAAGCTGCTCCTGAGAAAGGCTGGGCGAGCATTTGGGTATCCTGCACTGCCTAAAGCATTAAACAGGAGAAAAGCCAAATGTAAACACTAATTCTGTGTAAAAGAGTCTCTTGGAAGAGCCATAAAGAAGAAACTTCTAAAATCAGAACAGTGTCTTTCAGGGGGGGTTCAGAAAACTTTCTCTCCTTTCAGACGTGTTACCCAACCTCCAAATACTTCCCTCAGTGTACCTGGGCTGTTTCCCTTAAGTATTGTTGTAGCACTCTGTATGAAAGATGTTCCTTTACTGTGAAAATTTGAAGTAGGGAAGTACAAGGCAACTGATTGCTAGACATGATTTTTAATTTATATTGTCCATATAGGCTTCTGGTTGCTATGTACCACACCCAGGATAGCCCTGCTATGGATGTGCTCTGCTTTTCTGTGCCTCTCCAGAAATCACATCTCATTTCTGAGGGTCTGATAGGATGAATTTTTATTAAAAAATAAAATACTGAACCTAACAACTGGATCACAAGCCAGGAGGGGAGGGCTGGATTCTCATCCCGACTTTGCAGCTCGCTCAGTTTCGAGGAAGGTAAGTTTGCCTGCAAATCATTTCAGCCTCCAAATGAGGTGTCTGGTCCCTCTGCTGCCCAAAAGGACAACGTGAACCCCTGGAAAGCTCAGGTGTAATGCAGTGAGTATAAAATTATTGAAATAAACTAACAGCAATAACTAGGGATGCTCCAGGACAAAGAGGCACTTTTAATTACTGGAGCAATCCATATTTTAACTAGTGGGTTGGTTTGTTTTTAAAATTTCAATGTCCTGTCCTCCCCACAGATAGAGACAGTGAGTAGTCAGTCCTAAGCTACGGAAGCTGTGGAGGTTTTGGGCGGCACCACTGGGGCAGCTCAGGCTGGGCCAGCTTGTTCAGCATCCAGGACCAGCTCACACTCGCTTCTCCAGAACATAACTGCAGCAATCTTCTGTACCTGCTGTGTGAAGGCTGGCACACAGCCTTTCCTCTGCCTCAGGATCCTCAAGAACCCCATCCCATCACAGGCACTCCTTCAGCTGAGCTCAAAGACCCTCCTCTGCTTGAGTAGAATCCAAAATGGTAGAAGTTGATGCTCCAACCTTGCTTATTTCTGCATGCTCCTGATTCTCCTCGGCAGTATTTTGGGCTGAGTCAGGGTTCCTCCTGGGACTTTGGGGCTTTAAGCACTGGAGGGGAGCTGCTTTCTGCTTTTGTGGTGGTGTTTGTCTGTTAAAGTGATAAATGCTGCTAGCAAAACTGTAAGCAGTGCCTCGGAGGCTTTCCTGCTTGTTTCATAGCAAGAACGATAAGAAAACTGCTTGCTGTGCCTTCATGTGGCCATTAATAAGAAACCAAATCTACAGGAAAATATTAATGGCCCAAAAATCTTATTTTTAAGTGGGAAATATATATTTTTCCAACTGGCTAGCTTGGCGATTCTCACACCTGTAAAATCTATTTACTGAGGCTGTTAATGCATTAATAGCACTTCTGCACTGGCATCAAGTTCACTGGGCTTGCTTGACTCAATTTAGGCAGGAAATTGATTCTTAGTTGTTGAGGATTTTTTTAAGCTCTTATCCATTAATACAGCAAGCCATATCAATTTTTAATAGTGCACTTTCTGGAAACTGTCAGGCACCTTTTGTGCTATGATGCTGGCAGTGAATGGAAGCATTCCTTTACATGGAAGATTTTTGGAAATTAACCTTCCCTTTCTGTAGTTTTAACAACCACTCACCCCCACTGATGGGAAATTAGATCAGGGCCGTGACTCACGCCTGTGGAATATTTCAACAAATAAATTGTAGCTCACCAAAAGAAAACCACTAAATATTTACAGCGTCCCAAATCTCAGGCAGTTTATGACATTTCCTACTTCCTGACAGATGCCTTATGCCTCCTACTGCTTATGGCGTGTAGTTACATGTACTCAGTCTGGTTTTGTGTAGGTTTGTAGCTGTATATGAAACTGTGTGTATAAACAGGCTATGGGTTCAGGAAAAGGTTTTAAAAGGTGGTTTCCTGGGACAGGCTGTTTGTTGCCTCCAGCTCACCTGGACACACCTGCTGCTGCAGAGGGAAGCGTCAAACCTCAGTCCACTGCAGGGCCAGCAGCTCCTGGGGTGCCTCCCAGCCCTGCATCACACCTCAGCCCTGTACATCCCCGAGGGGCTGAGGATTGCCCCTCCTTTCCTTCCCTTCCCCTTCCCCCTGAGCAGTGAAGGCACATGAGAACCAGTTCCCGAGGCAGCAACAGCTCTCCCGAGGTTTTTGGGGCTGGTGCACCCTCGGAGCTTCTGTCCTTGCTGCTTTGTGGGGGTGAGAAATGCTGTAACCCACCCACAGTGAGGGACATGAGCGTGTCTCCTCCAGAGGTGACCCTGGATGAAAACCAGGGCAACTCTAGGAACAGCTGCCGAAGCAACACTCCTCTTCTCTGCCATTATCTCCCCGGGAATAATGTGTGGTTTAATCCTGTTTGGGTGCTTTCTTGCTCTGCCTGCCTCTTCCCCTGTGATCTGCTTCGATGTGAAGTTCGCCAGGCGCCTGGGGTTGCATTGGGACAGGTTGTGATGGAATCCCCCAGGCTGCTCCCACGGCTGCTCCTGCTCCCACTGGCACTGATGGGCTCATTCCAAAGCAGCAGCAGCAGCAGCAGAAGGTCCCCAAAGCCTGCGTGGGGATAAAAGGGATGGTGACACAGGGCAAAAGACAAGGGAAACGGCAACAGCAGTGATGGGATGTAAATAATTCAGCCAGACTGAAAAGTGAGCGTGATATTTTTGGACAACAGCTGAGGGAAGGGGATTACTTGTTGTTAATGACAAGTGGGGGTTGTTGTTAATTTTATTATAATAAAACCTGACTGGCCAGCCAAAATTAGAGCCCAGTGGGAGCGGCTGCTCTGATCTACACACAAAGAAAACATTCTGACAGCTCCTCACTGCAATAGCAGGATGGACAGGACCAATGTTCTCCTGGTCAGCCTGCCCTCTCTGCTGCTGCAGGAGCCTGGGAGGATGCTGGCAGCACATAGTGTTGTTCTGAAAGGGCGTCATCCCCAGGCAAATCTTGATGCACTTTTTGACTTCAAATGCATCTACACTGAGAAATTCCTCTAGATTTCCCCTTGGAACCAGTTTATTCCCAAATGGTCATCATTTTCCTGTGCCACAGAGGCACGGAAACTGTGTACAGACCCACCACATGGGCCTTGTGAAATGGTATTGTGGATGCTGTAGGCTTAACACGAACAAGGAAAGGGAATTAGACCTGAGCCTTGCCCTTGCAAGCAAAATGTGATCAGAATTGGGAATTATTCTTTAAAACAGGTTAAAAAAAGCAACTTCATCTGCTGTGAAGCATCAGTATTCTTTCAGCATTTGCTTTGTCTTGTATCCTTGGGCAGGTGTGCCTTTTAGACAAGATTTTTTGGTTCAGATTGGGGACGGAATCATTGACATTTTTATTAAGGAATGGTAATTAAACGGGCAAATCCAAATTGAATCAGAGGATTGCAATCAGAGTAACAGCTTGGAGAAAATCCCTGGCCTTCTTGCTGTGAATTGTGAAGCAGCTTGACCGAGCTGGAGCGGGCAGGGGGATGGGGAAGCAGTGCCAAACAGCCCTGGCTGGGACAGATCCTCACCAGTTGTCAGCCTGTGTCCCTGGGAAATGGTCACTCAGAGATAAGCAGCCAGCCAGTCTGGCCTTTGGTTCATCCCTGTGTTTAAAATAGCTCAGAATTAATATTATTTGAGTATTAAACCACTGATTTTCCACCTGAACCCCACGTGGAAATGCTGAACAGAGGATGAGAGCCCTTACCTGAAGGAACCAGTGGTAAACCAGAAGTTACAGCCAAGCTGTGGGAAGCAGCTCCGTTCTGACACTGCTGAGAATGGGACCCCAGTGTCCAAATTGGGAATCCTTTCCTGTAGCTCTCCAGGACTGCTACAGTTTGGCTCATTTTTCTGTATAACAGGGCTGCTTTTAAGCACCTGGTGGTTCTTCTGGAGGACACCTTTACACCCAGGAGTTTCACATCTCTCCCAAAAGGCAGTCTTTACTTTCCATTTCTCGAGCAACGTGCCAGTCCTGACACAGGAGGCTGTTCCTGGTGTGCCAGTGTGTGTGAGCTAAGGGCAGAAGGGATCAGCTCGGGGCATCCCCAGTGCCACTGTCAGCAGCACTGGCTGCAGGAGGAGAAGGAGGTTATTATCCATTACTGTCCTTGTCACAGGAATATTTAAAATCTCAGGCAGCTGTGATCTGGTGAATAATTCAGTGAAACCCATCATTGATAAAAGAGAGGTTTTGAAAGGTTCTTTGGGTGGAATTGGAAGTGCCTGCCTACTGAGAAACGACTATATTAAAAACTGACTTAGTGCTGTGAAAGATCAAACTTGTATTTAGCCTTTAAATATTTCTAATGTACTGTCATATTTATTCTCTGTGACTCCAGTTACCAAGGCCCAGCCTTGCAGTCAGACTGTGAAGCATCTGTGGTTCTGTGAGGATCCTGACGAGCAAATTCAGCAGCAGAAGGGATGCAGGCTCTGAGATGTGTCATTTCCCTGCCAGTACAGGTGGTTAAATAAGGTAATTTATCTTTTTCCTGAAGTTGGCTGAACGGTGTGTTTAATTTATTTATATTATTGACTGTGTGGAGGAACTACCCTGCTGTGAAATGTCATCATCAAGTGCTTTCTACCACAGAAATACGGGCTCTGTATTCACTCAAACTGCTTCCTCTGATGTATTTTTCAACAGTTGCCTAAACCAAAAAGCAAAATATATGCTCAGACTTGAACTTGATTTAAGTGAAAGGTGGCTGATGGTCCCTCAGCTTCTCCTGAGCTCTGGTGGATGTGTGGAAATGATGGGGCTTGTAGGGCCTCCAGATTTCCCACGAGCAGGCCCTGAACTGGGACTGAAAACACAGGCTAAGGATTTATTTTCTCTTCCTTTGTCTTTTCCTCCTTCCCTTCCTGTCACATGGTAAATTTACTCACAGCATCCACTGGACATTTAGACAGCAATGAGCCCGAATTTCTGTGTTCCTGGGCTAATGCAGAGGAATAATTGTGTTCCTGTGACTTTCTGTGGACTCATGGTAGGATCCCAGTTTGCCTCTTCACAAGACCAAATTTTGCTGCTGTCACCAGTCTGTTACTGGGATCGCTCAGCAGATTTGGGCCCTTCAGTTTTAAAAGTTCCAAGCTCCCCGTGCCTGTCCCAGCCCTGGCAGGTCACCTTTTCTTCTTGGTTGGAACTGGGTTTTTTAACCCCTGCAAAGGTCATTTTTGTGCTGGAGTTCAGTTTTGTTGTGATTTTTCTATTCCTTTTTGTTTGTTTGTTTTACTTCGAGGCTTTGTGTTTGGGGGTTTTGTTTTGTTTTTTTCTATGGGTTTGGGAGGGTTTGTTTTGTCCCTGTAGGTTTGTGTTTTGGGGTTTTATTTGGTTGAGTTTTTTGCTTTGTTTGAGGTGGTTCCTTTGGTTTGGTTTGTTTCTGTTTTGAGGGTGCGGTTTCTTGTTGTTATTGTTTTGGGGAATCATTTATTTGGGCTTTTTGGGATTTGTTTTGGTAAGGCCTTTCCTTGTTTATGGTTTGGTGTTTTTTTCCCTATGGGTTCTTCCTCTGTTTTGGGCAAACATGTGGCAGTGCCCACAGCCCCACTCTGCTCCCAGTGAACACCTGGTGGTGCCCAGAGCCCCGCACAGGTCCGGGTGCACATCTGGCTGTACCCACATCCCTACTCAGGTCCTGGCAAACATCTGGCCACAGCTACATCCCCTCCAGCCTCTCCCAGTACACATCTGGCTGTGCCTGCACTCCCAACAGCGGCTCCCAGCACACACACATCTGTTCCTGGAGACCTGCTCAGCTCCTGGTGAACATCTGGCAGTGCCCACATCCCCTCCAGCCGGACCCAGCGCACATCTGGCAGTGCCCACATCCCAGCTCTGCTCCCGGCACACATCTGGCAGTGCCCACATCCCTTCCAGCCAGACCCAGCACACATCTGGCTGTGCCCACATCCCAGCTCTGCTCCTGGCACACATCTGGCTGTGCCCACATCCCAGCTCTGCTCCTGGCACACATCTGGTGGTGTCCACATCCCAGCTCTGCTCCTGGCACACATCTGGCGGTGCCCACATCCCAGCTCTGCTCCTGGCACACATCTGGCGGTGCCCACATCCCGTCTGGCCTGTCCTGGTGCACATGTGGCTGTGCCTTAATCCCCTCCAGCCTCTCTCGATACACACAGGGTGATACTCACATCCCCACACCGCTCCTGGCTCACATCTGGCTGTGCCCACAGCCCCCCTCACTCCCGGCTCCCATTTGGCAGTGCCCACATCCCCTGTCACCCCCAGCTCCCTCCTCCTGTCCCCCCATCCCCTGTCACCCCCAGGTCCCTCCCCCGGCCCCCCATCCCCTCCCGCTCGTGTCCGTGGCCGCCAGGGGACGCGCAGGGGGCGGGCGGGGGCGGTCCAGGTGCGCTCCGTTTCCGCATCGTCCCGCGGGGGAAGCGGCTCCGCGGAGCGCAGGTGGGAGCTCGGATTAGCTCAACTCGGATTAGTTCAACTCGGGTTAGCTCAACTCGGGTTAGCTCAGCTCGGGTTAGCTCGGCTCGGCTCAGCCCGGGGCGGTCCGGGAGGAGTTTGGGCAGAGTTGTCAGCGCTCGGTACGTACGGGCGGTCAGGGCACCTGTAGGGAGAGCGCCCTACAGAGGGTGCGGGCACCGGGGGGCTTTGGGGGGCTCTGGGCACTCCGAGCCGGAGCTCCGCAGGTGGGAGAGCCTCTGTGGAAGGCTGCGGAGAGCACCCCCCGAACAGCCGGGCGAGCACTCCCGAACAGCTGGGGGAGCACCCCCGAACAGCTGGGCGAGCACCCCGCGAACAGCTGGGCGAGCACCCCCGAACAGCTGGGCGAGCACCCCCGAACAGCCGGGCGAGCACCCCCGAACAGCTGGGGGAACACCCCCGAACAGCTGGGCGAGCACCCCCGAACAGCTGGGCGAGCTGCTGCTCGCATGGATGTGTCCTGTGCAGCCCGCTCAGGGCGTGGACTGGGCACCCTCTAGAGCTCCCTCCCCACCCCGGCCACGCCACGAGTTGAGGGGGAATTCAGCTCCTGAAGGGAACTGTAAGTGGCAAAGGTGTGGAGGGAAACAAGCCACAAGTGGGAGGCTGAAAGCGACGTGCTCTGTGGGAAAAATGATCAGCCACGTTGTGCTTTTGCGAGCTGCTGCCGTGCTGGTGCGTGTCGTGTGGTGGGGACAGCCACCTGCACGTGATGGAGGGGGGATTGTCCTGGCTCTCGGGCTCTCTGACGTGGGGTGGTGGTGCTGTTGGACCTGCCTGTAACAATGATATGCTGTGCCCACCCTCAGGGTTTTTGGTGTGCTTCACATTGGGTCAGGTGTTCCCCAGGGCCCAGCCAAAGTCCGTGGCTTCTTTTTTTGCTTGTACCACCAAAGGGTGATAAAGGTCTCGGAGTGGCCATGCTTGTTGTGTTGTTGTTGTTCCAGGGCTTCCTGGGATGCCTAAAACCAGTGCTATTCCTTATGCATGCTGAGAAAGGCTATTTCATCCTCCAGATACGTTGGCAGGCCTGTGGCTCAAGAGCTGTGCTGGAGAGTGAGTTTTTGGCAAGGCCTGGGGTCAGGCTGCTCAGCAGTTTCTCCACTGGCCCCGAGCTGTGCTTTTCCTGGTTACCCATGAACCAGCCTGGCATGTGGTTCTTCTGCAGGGCATTCCTTGACAAACACTGGCCTGTGCTCAGTGCTTCCCTGGTGTGTCCAATTCTTTCTAAGAAACCTGATGCTTCTCTGGAGGCTGGGAGGTACAGATTGCAGGAGCCAGCCTTCAGCTAAGGCCTCCTGAGCTTTTTAGCATATCAGAGTTGTGAAATGAGTTTCTCTAATTGGCCATTTAGATGCTAATTTGCTTCTGCTAGGCCTATGCCAGATCAACCTGCCCCAGAACGAGAGTCAGAAAGAGCCTGCCGTCTTCATGAATTATTCACTTTGCATAACGCACCTGCCTGGCTGGGGATCAGGAGGAAATAAGTCCAAAGTCTGATAAATAAAGATACACCTTGGCAGGTGGAACAGTGCTGGCTTTTCTCCCCAGCATCGTGGGGTGCTGGGGTGCTGGAAGACTGATTTTCTTGGGCAAAGAGTGGCTTTTTTATAGCTTACCATAGATCAAGTAGCCACACTAACAAGTGCCTCTCATTAATAAAGGATTTTTGTTACTGTATGTCGGCTTTCCCGTGGAGCTGATTTTATCTTCCCACTTACAGGACTGGCATGGACCTCCAGGGCATTGTACTTTATAAAGCTCTTTATAAGCTCCATCTTTAAAGGAGTTAGACTTCTTGTCGCTGCTGCCAGGACTGGGAAGCAGCTCTGGTGCAGGGGAGCCTTCTTTGTTTTCCCCTCAAACCTCATCCTCAGTTGCTCCTTTGCCAGCTTGGCCTTGTGTGGTAAGGACATTTCTCAGTTGCCACGTGCTGCAGCCAGTTGGTGTTTAATCTGCTCTGGGCCAACCGGAATTGCATGAATGAGGCTTTGAATGAGGTTGTGCCTCTTCTCCTGGCGCTGATGCTGCTTAGATTGAGCTTTCATGGTGAGACAGACTGGAAAAAGTCTGTCTGCTTGGGTTCTTCAGTTGTTGTCCCAAAGGTTGCCAAGGCTTTGTGGTGTTTATTTGGACGCTGTGTTTTGGCCCAGGCCACAGAGCTGCAAGTCAAGTGTGATCTTATTGGATTCCTTGTGTCACTTGGCTCTCCCTCTGCTGCTGAGGGTTTGTGCTGTTGTGGGGATTTGTAAGAAATGGCAAAAGGCTGTTCCTCAGCTGTGCCCAGGTGTCTCCCTCCCTGAGAGTGGGGAGCAGGAGAGGATGGGGATCACCTGGCTCTGCTGTTCCTGTGCTTCCTGCCTGCTTAGCCCTTATAAAATCATTTTATAGCGTTTTATTGATGCTTACAGCAGCCTCCAGTGCTGCTGAAGGGGCCGGCAGGCTGCTAGATGTAGGTGTGAATTGTGAATGGGCAGTTCAAAGTGGTTTGTGTGTGAGAAAAACTCCTATAAAGCCCTGAGTCAGCCAGCCCTTGTACAGCCCCAGTTACTGCTCTGGCTCCGGGACTTGGCCACATCTTCAAAGTCAAGTGCTCGTTTTCTGCCACGCCTTTACAGCCCCAAGGGTTGTTCTGTCACTTCAGAACAGCTGTGTGCTTTGAAATACAACTGTGGCACTGGGATCCTTAAAACAGGAGGGCAGGACTTGTGTCTGCAGTAACCAGCCTTTCCCTGCCTGCCCGCCCTTGTCTCCCTGGTGTCTGGGAGCAAAGGGGAGGTGGGTGGCAGGCAGGGGCTGGGGGAACCTTATCAAGCCCCGCCAGTCATTTCTCCTCTGGCGTAGCAACGCGAGCAAACACTCACTTAGTTGCTACGGTTTCCCGGGGATAATGGGGTCTGGTGTGCGGAGCTGAGAGCAATTAGGCTGCTTCTTTGAGGGAGCAGCCGCCAAAAGGGACAAACAGAGCAGCAGGTACCTGGTGCAAACCGGGAGTCCTGGGGGATGCGACGCCCTGGAAGCAGGCGAGTTAATTACAGAGGCACAGCTCGGCTTGGGAATTGGGAACTTGGCTCTGGCCAAATGTTTCATTTTGACTTTTTTTAAATGAAGTATTAAAAAAAAAAAAAAATTGCCTAATTAATTTCCTATGAAAGCAAATTAATACAGACACGAGCTGCTCAGCTGAAATAACCAGGCAAATGAAAGCTGACTGGAGAGCTCCTCGTGGGCCTGTATAGGATATTTTTGTACTTGCAGGGCTCTGAGGAATTAATGCTTCGTGGACACCTGTAATCAGCCCAGCTGCAGGAGGGCTGGTGCAGGCTGTGCTGTCACTGGGTGAGGAGGTGTTTCTGCTGCAATGACTGCCTCCATGTCATCAAGACCCTTCAGTTTTAACTGTGATGTAGTCAAGGTAAAGTCAAAATTTTTTTGAGGTGGAGGAGCGGGAAGGGACTTGGTGTGGTGTGATGATGCTACAGGTACATGAGCTGAAAAAGCAAGCTGGTAAATCCGGGACAGAAAAATGTGCAGTGTTAAATGCAGAGCTGCAGCCTGGCTCACAGAGTGCATGATCCAGGAATCTCTGGAGGCTGGGAGGGCGTTCTGGTTAAGTGTTGCTCTGTTGTGCTCTACCCTTATGCTCTTCTGTAAGCTCTGGAGCTGGTCAGATAGGGAGTACTGTGCTCACTGGACCTTTGGCATGGCCTGCTGTGCCTGTGTTCTATTATTGAGGTAAAGATTCATGACGTTCTTGTTGCTGTTCTGCTGAGAAAATTGGCCTTTCCCTTCAGCTGCAGCTCTTCGTAGCACATCATGTCAAAGGGCTGGGTCTGCATTCCCTTGTTCCCTTCGCTCACACCCCACTGGAAGACTTTCCCCTCACAGGCTGAAGTCCTGTTCTCAGGTGCCTTGTTCTCTGACTGAAGATACAAGCCTTACCATGGGGAGAGCAGAAGCAGAGCTACATCAGAGCTGCAGGCAGAGAAGTGCTTGGTTCTGCATCCTGCCAGATGCCCCTGGCCCCACGCGAGGGGTTGGCTCACTGTGGGGCAGAGCTCCTTGTGTGCAGAGCTCCCCTGTGTTTCTGTGCCAAGGGCAGCCAGGTGGAGTCAGATTTAATGAGGTTTTGTTTCACATGACTTCCTCCATCACAGGAAAGGAACAAACAGGTGGAGTGCTTTCAAAGCAGGTCACAGAATATCGATAGGAGCTCCCTTTTAATTCTGGATTCAAGTAAAAAGGAGAATCTTGGAGTGGGAAGGTTTTCTGTAACACCAAGGTACTTGTGCCACCCCTTTATTCTGCAGGCAGCGTACTTGCAGGCAGGCCAGGAGCTGTGCATTTCTCTTGCTCTCTCACTGGCTGCTCCTGCCCTTTGTGAAGTTTGTTGGGAGGAGGGCAGGGAGGGGGTGGCTTGGTGAGGTAGGTGCTAGCTGGAGTACTTTCGAGAGAGAATGAAAGAGACTGCAAGTGAGGGATGTTTCACCACAGCCCGTGGAAATGACTCTCCAGGTTGGCATGGTTTTGCTGTCTTGGTGTTTCCGATTTCACCGTACTTCTTGTCCTGTACAGAGATAAGAGGGAGGACACTTCATGCCTTCCTGATACTGGTACCAGTCCTCTGGCATCATTCCCATGCCCGGGAGAGATAGTCCTTTCCCTCCAGTCCTGCTTCTGCCCCAGCAGACTGTGTCCTGGTCTCATCTCCTTCTCTGAGGTAGCTCTGTGAATCCCCACCAGGCTTTTTTCAGAGGCAAAGGTGCAAAGCCAACTGCAGCGCCAGCTTAGCCGAGAGGAAGCAGCACATCCCCATGCCGCCAGAAGAAAATGCTTCTGTAAATATTTTAGGGAATAATCTCTGTGAAGACTGTTTTGGGATATGATGACTCCTTCGGCTGTGTTTTGCATTCCTTCTCTTTGTGCAGATGCCTCTCAGGGAATGGTGGAGAACAGAAAGCGTATGCTGAGTAACAAGAGGCAGAAGAGCATGACATTGCTTGTTTTTGTTCAGTCACGCTGAGCAAAGCTCACTGTGCTGTGAGGCTGCAGAATGCGTTTAGGTCCCTCCTGAGAAAAATGCTCAGCTGATGTGCTCTATTCTGACTCGCCTTCAGCTCTGTTAGAGCAGATAAAGCTCTGCTGAGGAGGGGCAGATGTTTTCTGCACAGCTTTCCACCCTGAAAGCACAGCTGCTGGCAGAGCAGACTCCTCTGCCCTGACTGTTGATGTGGGGCTCATCTCCAGCTCCAGCTTTTATGCCAAACATCCACCCCACAGCCACCAAGTGCTGCTCGTGGTGCGGCTGTGGGCACTGAGCCTCACCAGTGGGCACGGCGTGGGCTGTGCTGTTCTTCAGGTGTGCCTGAGTGGGAGGCAGGAACACACGGTGTAGCTGCAGAGTAATTTAATATATGCATATGTGTGGGGGGCTTACATGTGCATATAATCCTGTAACCACACATCACAGGCTTAGAAAACCTCTGGAAAATCCCAGGTCAGCCATTCTGTGTGAAATTACAGCTTCTCTCTTCTTCTAACCCTGGCCCGGGGGCGGGAGCTGCTCTATTCTTTTGCTGTTCATGCTTGATTGCTCCCCTGTGTGTGAACTGCTGTGGGATGTGTGTGGGGACCGTGTTCTCTCCTCACCTGAGATCGTGAAGAAGATGAAAAGAGCATGAGGCATTCTAGGACCAAATGGAAATGCAAATATGCCCAAAGCGTGTGTGGCACTGAGCGGAGCAGGAAAGCAGCTGGGAAATTGAAGGTGCCAGGGTTCAAGGACTTCTTTAGGGACGATCCCTTTCAAAAGTGATCATCTCAGCTAATGTAGTAAAGGTTTGAAAAATTGTGAGTGAAGGTTCTGTCTGTCCTTCCTGTCTCTACCCTCTTTCCTTCACCTTTTATCTCCTCCATACTTTGCTCTACAGTTTGGGTTGTGTTGAGCCTTCACCCTTTTTATACATCTGTCCCCTTGCAGTGAAAGAAATCTGTGTAAGAGGGCCAAGGCCATGAGCCTGCGATGCCTCCGTGCCTGGCACAGCAGCAGAGCTCAGTGTGCCAGCAGCAGATAGCAAGGGGAGGTGCAGCACCGAACCACAGGCACTGCTGGGAACTCTGCTGTGCATTGGGACTGGAAGGAGTGTTTGCTCGGGAACCACGGCACAGTTGGCAGGTGATACACCTTGCCTGCTCTTGTATCTGGTTTCTGTTTGCCAACCAGCATTAAACACGTTATCTCTACCCAGCGTACCCAGGTATGGTTTCAAAGCTGGCAAGTGTCTGTTCTGGGGAAGGTAAGTATTAATAGCTGGAAATTTGTGCAGTAGGGCTCGTGAGACACTCGCTCTGCTGGAGAGCAAATCCAGCTGGTGAAAAGCTTGGAACATCAAGTCTAGTTTTGCATCCATTGAAGTCTTTTGGCTGTGCCTGTCCCCTGGTGCTTTCCATTCATTCAAGCCACTGGTAGGACTCAGAACTGCTTAGCTGCAAAGTCTCCTTTGGGAGTGTTTCTCCCACGAGCATGTGGAAGTTGCTCTTGCTGCCTTTACTGATCAGTTCAGTGAAATTGTCATTGAACACAAGGAATCACTGGTGTGACCATGCCGGGGACAGGAGCCACAGCAGGAGATCTGCTGCGAGAGGTGCTGTCTCAGGCACCAGAGAATGCAAACAAGCTGCTATTGTAGGCTGGAGTTATAAATATCAGGCTATTATGGAGGCAGTTTTAATGAACGAAATGACTTGCCACTATTCATACTGATTGTAGCGTGGGTTTTTGTTTGTTACCCCATTAAGAGGTAAAAAAAAAGGCAACTATAGCTTCTTTGTGTCCTTTTAGCGTGGCTTTATCTGTCAGAATTGCAGCACTGGGGCTCTGGAGGTGGGGAGGCAGAGATTATTCTTACAGACAACGCTTTTCTCTAGTTTGAAATGAAAAATCAGAACTGACAGAGAGTGTCTGGCTTTTTTTTGCGAGTCCCATAAAATCTAAACTCCCAGCGTTGCCTTCAAGGTATTTCAAGGTATTTATTAGCTTATATTTTATGAGGATGATGGTATGTTTTTATCGCTGTCTGTGGGTTAGAGTCTGTCTCCTTCCCCTGTGTGAGATGCCAGCAGATCCCCTCCGCTTGGTTTGCTGGAAGAGGGGCCCTTTGGGATGGTTAATGAGGCTCTGCCAAGGGCTGCCCTGTGCTTTCTCAGGGGTGGAGTGACAGCTGTGCTCAGTGCTCGTGTTTGCTTCTTCCAGGTGTGATCCCTGCCTCTCCTCCCTGGCCTGGTGCCATGGCTGACATGATGTTTGGGAGCGGGACGGGCCGGTGGGTTTGCCCCAACGACCGGCAGCTGGCACTGCGAGCCAAGTGAGTCCTTGTCACCCTCCTCCTCTCCTTCCAGCCTCAGCTCTGGCCTGAATCCTTCCCTGGTGTCTGTGTGGGCCACTGCTCTGCCAGCCTCGTGCAGAGCCCCTTTGGGAGGCAGGGCTTTGCCTGTCACACAGACCCCTCTGTCCCCTGTGTGGTGGGACAGGAGCCTGCTAAGCTGGGGCCCAGAGCTGCCAGCCTGCAGTGGAATCTGCAGTGTTGGCTGCTGTGTGGTGGGAGCCCATCCCACCAGCCCTCCCCTGGCTCAGAGGAAAGGCTTGGAGGCAGGCTGGTATCTCTGCAGCACCCTAAATGTATTTGATAGCATCCCCCAGCTGCCAGCAGCACTCTTTTGTTTTAGGAACTTGTCATTTGATCTCATTTTCCCCTGAAGTTAAAAATACTGCATAACCTAAAGACTAAAAGGATGGAGATGAGTCAAGCACTAGAACTGCATTTGAATGCTTTCCTTCTCTGGCAGCTGGTACCATGCTACTGCCACCTCTGCTCTTGCCTGAACCCCTGGGATCATCCTGCTGCTGCAGTGTTGGAAAATAGCAGGGCACCCCATGTTTTGGGGGGACTGCCTGGCTGTGAACAGTGCCCACCACTGCCACTTCTCCAGCCTGCACCTGAAAGCCTCAGTAAGACAGTTGTGCCTCAGAGCATCCTACGTTCTGCTAACAGCCATAACTTTATCCAGTGACCTCTAAACCCCTCCTGAATGGTAATTAATTGAGCTGTGAAAGCTCCTGCCTGTTGCCAAGTGAGCCAAGGAGAAACATCAGCTGCTGTATGTGAGGCACAGAGGGAAGTGGTTTGTTAAAGTCCTCATGTGAACCTGGGTTAGACCAAGGGATGTTGCCAAATTTATATTTCCAAGCGTGCCCAGTGATTTGTGTGTTTGAACTGAGGACCTTAGAAATACATGATCTGCAGGGGAGAGGATTCAGGTAATCCCTGTGTTTGGGGGTCTGCTGTTGGCATTTGTGGTGTCTGGCACCAGCACCCACCTCTGCAAGGGTACCCTCGGGGGAGCCATCCCCAGGGGCACTAGTTTTCTTTATGGGCAGAGACAAACAGGAGTGAGGGCTTGGAGCAGTAAAATACAAACTGGAGCAGAAATGGAAGGGAGAGGGCAGGGAGAGGCAGCACAGCACTTGGGATGCTGGAGGAGTGATGTGGTGGTCAGTGAGAGGAAACTCCTGCTTTGGGTGTTAGTCATGGAAGAGACTTCTCTGGTGGAAGGCTGGCACGGGTCTGTGTGCCTGGCAGGTTTGGCCTGTGGGGCAGGGCAGGGGTTTTGTGCTCTCCTTGCACAGCTGAATTCTGCCCTCCACCCGCTCCCACAGGCTCCAGACGGGCTGGTCGGTGCACACATTCCAGACTGAGAAGCAGAGGAAGAAGCAGGCTCTGAGCCCCAAGGAACTTGAGGTCATTCTGGAAGTGATCCGCAAGGCAGAGCAGTTGGACATCATCGAGCAGCAGCGCATCGGGTACGGTCACGTTCTTTTGTCCCCTTCCCTCTGAAGGAAAGGTCAGCACAGACAGAGCAGTGGCTCTCCTGGCTGCCTGAGCTCAGCCTCCTTCAGTCAGAGCATCCCTTAGGTCGCTTACTTTCCCCTCCCATGTTGCTTGTTTGGTGGTGATGAACATTGGGAAGGATGTGATGTTTTCCTTCTCTCCATGTGTTAAGCCTTTCTCATGCTTTCTACGAGCCTTGGGGCTTGCTGAGGTAGCAGCCCTGACCCAGTCCCTGGGAAATGCAGCCTGTGCTGAGGCAGCTGCCCCAGTGGCTCTGGAGGAGCTGGGGAGAAGCTGAGCTGTGCAGCTGTGCCCAGTGCTGGTGGGTGGATGGCACTGCTGGCAATGCAGTCAGGTTTTCCCTTGTCCACACCAGTCCCCTGGGATTTTGCCTGGAGCAGTGAATGAGTTTATGTTCTAGTTGGCTGAGCCCTCTGGATGGGTTTGCTAGCTTGAATTATTTAATTTACAGGCATCCTTTTGCTGCTGCAGATTTCCATTTGCTTTCAGTCCTGCTGGAGGTCTGGCCTCAGCTGTGCCTGTGATCTTCCTGCACTACCTTAAAGACAGGGAGCTGGGCAGTCCTGCAGCATTTCCCAGCAGCTGTTTGTGCTCCTGAGACAGGAAACCCCAGTGAGTCCCAGCCCGTGTCCAGCACGCCCAGCTTCCTGCCCCTGCACTTCCCTGTGCAGAGCGTGTTAGTGAGGGCTAATGAGAACTGACAGTGATGTTTTTGGGATAAATGGGAGACCCCAGCAGCAGCCAGTGACCCTGAGGGGCTGGTTGTTCCCATGTGGTTGTTGGTGTAGCTGCAGCAAGTGATACCCTGGCTGTTCCTGTAATGCCTTTGTTAACTCCTGGGAGTTCTCTTGTGCTGAAGTCGAGGATCATAAATCCACTAATGATGGCTCAGCCTGGCTGTGCAGTCTGACCTCACCACCACAGGCAGTACCTCTTTCAAACAGACCGTGCCTTCCTCTCAGTGTGGGGCTTGGTTGATGGGACATTAGCACTAATGAAGATGGGATTGCATGGGTAGCAGGATGGCTTCCTCCCTGAGCCTCCTGCACAGGCATGGCTGTGGCTGGTCACTGCCTCTGATAAATGCCCTGGCTCTTACTGTCCCCATCTGCAAATGGGTGCCTGGAGATGGACAAGCAGTGATCTCATGGCAGCAACCTTGCTCTGCATGCTCTTCATATCCTGCATCCTGATGGCTTCTCCTGCCTTCCTTCCCTTTCCTGGTCCTGCTGTTTTGGACATTGTGCTTACATGTGTGCTTCCTGTCTTCCAAGTGGGCTGTGGAATGGAGCAGGGAGCAGTTCCTGGCATTCCTCTTCTGCAGCCAGGCTCATTTTGGTCTGGTGGCTTCAGTCTGGCCTTCCTGCTTCTAATGGGATGTGGGCAAGTCACGTGCCTGCAGTGCTGCTGTCAGGGAGATGTGAAAATGGAGAGGGCTTGGCAGATCTAACCCCTCTGCCCTTTCCCAGTGCTTTTTGACTTGCCCTGATCTGAGCACTGAAAGCCTTTCCCACACTACAAGCAGGGAATCTTTGTGCTGAGACTGTGGCCCCAGTGACACTGAGCTCCTGAAGCATTTAGGGTCAAACTTTTCATGTGAGTTCTCCGCCCTGCACCCTGAGCTGAGACTGGTATTCCCAGTTTGATTATTCTGGGCTTGGTGAACACTGGTAGATGGGCTTGCAGGGGTTTATATCAGCGGAAGAGCGAGAGCCAGCTGATGGGAAGCACTGAGTGCAGAGCTGAAGTGAAAGTACATATGGTCCCAGCAAGGGGCCCAGAACTGCCCAGAAGAGGCAGAGGTAGGCTGAGTCTGGAGCACAGTCTGCAGGTTTTTGGCCAGCCTCAGTGGCAGGTGCTCCCATTTGCAAGGTGAGTGCTGTGAGCCCCTCTCTGCCTCTTCCCCCGCAGGCGCCTGGTGGAGAGGCTGGAGAACATGAGGAAGAACGCCATGGGGAACGGGCTCTCGCAGTGCCTGCTCTGCGGGGAGCTGCTCGGGCTGCTGGGCAGCACGGCTGTCTTCTGCCAGGACTGCAAAAAGGTGGGTTTGCTCACACAGCTTCCTGCTGCTCCTGCTGGCAGACCTGCCTGGGAAAGGCCACCGTGCCTCTTGGAAGATGGATAGCTCTGCAGGGTTAACTTTAGCCCCACTTGTCTAAATCAGTGCTGTCAGACTGATTTTCTCTTATTCCTCAGGATCCTAAAGTGCCAAAACTGCACTTCGTACTGGGAAGGGGTGTCTCAGCCCCACCCTCATCTCCTACTTGGGGTTTGCAGAGTGGGAGAGTGGACAGGAATGTGCAATCATCAAAACCAACTCTTAACAGAGTCTGTGAGCTTTGCTGTGTCCTTAGACCTTCCAGGCATGCCTATCTTTGAGAACTCAAGTCGATCCTGAAGTTCCAAACCAGTGTGAGTTTCCCAGCCCTGTGCCACAGTGACTGCCTGCGTGGTGTGTGTTGTTCACAGGATTTCATGGGTGATGTTTGGGCACCAGTTTTCAGGGTGACTGCTGCTCTGCCAGCACCCCAGGGAGGATTGCTGCTGGTCTGGGCTCTGCAGCCAAGGGGTTAATCTGTATTGCTGTGGAGATGATGATCTCCAAGGCAACCACCTTATCCTGCCTCTGCTGGGAGGCTGGTTTTCTGCACTTGAAGCCCATCTTTCCCTGGGGAGACACCTCTGTGAGTTACTCATCTCAGCGTGTTGCCTGTGGAGAGGTGAGGGTGCCTGCTGGGTGCTGGAGAGTTTCTGACTCCATGGTGGTTGGGTGGAAGGGAGCAGCCTGTGCTCACTCTGTCCCTGTTGGGTACTGGCATCAAGGAGACACTTACCAGTGTCACCCACTGGTCACTGAGTACAGCCTGCTGCTTTCCTGTGGAGTGCTGGCACCTCTGTGGTTAAGAATCTGTGCAGGCCATGTTGGAGAACCCTCTGTGCTGGCACTGCTGGAGTTGGGGAGATGCAGTTCTCATGCAGAACAGACTGCCAAGCTGGGGCTGCACTGCTCTGTGGTTGCTGCAGCATTGCTGGGCTTAGAGCTCTTGTAGGAGTGTCCCATGCAGTCAGACTCGAGGTCCCAGCATCCTTCCACCATGCTTGTTAGGCTGGGAGCTGCTGGGAGCTGTGCTGCCTTTGCTGCCGAGTGGGTTTCCCCACCAGATCCAGTTTGCAGAAGTAGCTTGACTGATGCAGGGATTGCGTAGAAGATTCCTTGTAAGGCAGTGTCTGGGAAACAAAGTGCAAATCTTGGAGCCCCTGGGTGCTAAGCCAGGGAGAAAGGAGCTTTTAAGGAAGGGGTGGGGAAGGAAGCAGCAGTAGAGTGCTGAGAAGTGAAAGGTCTGCTTTGAATGCTCCTGAGAGGAGCGAGGTCCCTGTGCACGTGGCCTGTGGAGGGTGGGTGACAGACAGGAGAGGGCAGGCTGCTTCCTGCATTTCAGGCATGTGCAATAACAGGACGTGCTGTATTCCTGCCTTTTCCCCTTGGCAGTTCTGCTCTCACCTTGTCAGCAGCCAGCTAGGTCATGTTGCCACAGGGCTTTCTAACCTCCCTCCTGGGAGCCCTGTATGCTACTGAGGAGGCAGGAGCTGATTCAGACACTTCCCAGCCCTTTCCAATTGCAGCTGCAGGTAGGAATGCCCAGCTGGTGGGACAGCATGAGCCTGAGGCTCTGGGAGGGCTGTGACCAGAAAACCCCAGAGAAGGGCTGGGTTTTTTCTCTTTTTTTCTGGTTATTCCCTTTTTGTCTGGAGTCTGTTGGGCAGTTCAGGAGCATTCATATCCAGGTTGATTTAAGGTGAGACCTGTCTTTCTAGTGTGCATTTTCCAGCTGCTTGCAGCGTGGCTGCACTTTTCAGCTGTGTGCAAGCCCAGGGCAGTGCTCCTGGGTGCCCTGGGCTTCTCCCCTTCCTGCTTTCTAATGTTGTCCAGGAAACTCAGGGAACACTCAACCCTTCAGCAGAGCACACCGAGTGAACTACTACTTCAAGCTTGTTCCCTCATGTCCAGGGACATCCATCACTCGTGCAGTGCTGTATGCAGTAAGCAATTTGTCAGGGAATTATGGATTTTCCAAGTTCATATTTTTCTTCAGGCACTGCTCCGTTACCGTCTCATTGCAGCCTGTTTAATTCAATAACAGGGAGTGTAATGATGGATCTGAAACAGCAAAGAATTTACCCTCAGCAAGTCCCTTTCTGCTGAATGGAGGTTCTGCATTTCTTGTAGCCTGATGGAGTTTCTAAGTGCCACGTTCTGCTTTATGAAGAATGCTTTTGATATTAGTTTTTATTATCTTAGAAGTGAAGGCATTATGGCGAGACAAAGATGTATGCAACCCCAGATGTGTTAACAATAGCAGGAGTTAGACAAAGCACAGTGTGCCATTTACCATGCAGAGGGTATTGTGTATAAAAGGTGAAGTATAAGTAGGAGAAGAAAGTGCTTTGTCTTGTATTTAATGAGAAATGGGACTGCATTTAATGTCCTTGATATTTACGTCTTCTGAGGGGTTTTGAGGGATGCTCAGTTTTCCAACTAATCTGCAGAGAAGGGGAGGAGCAAAGCCCCGTTTTGTATTGGAATTTTCAAAATTCATGGCTAGGAGTAAAATGGGTTGGAAACTTCCACTAGAGGGAGCGTTTGAATGTGCTATTGGTGTGGGGATTGGGATCTTTGAGGGCATTTCAGAGTGAGCTGCTCCCTCAGATTTTAGGGTAGTTCAGGTGTTGTCTGCTAATTGAATCTGCAAATCCCCCTTGGCTTGGGTAGCACCATGTTGAGTTTTGATGCACCAGACCCAACAGGTTCTTCCTTATTTCCCTGGGAGGATGAGGGCAGGAACAGCAAGATGGAGAGGAGCACCAACCTCTGTGGGGTTGCTGATGCCTCCCTGCTCTCTGTGCAGCATGAGCTGGGGACAGCCCTGCCTCTGCACTGCACTGACCAAGATACTTGGGTGTTTATTCATGCAAGGAATGATGCCATTGCCTCAGGTACCATCATTCTGCCACTCTCCTCCTCCAAACCTGGGCACTGAGGGCTGAGTGAGCCACTGAGACCTTTGTCCCTGGACACAGACCTTGTGGCTCACAGGAGGGGCAGCCTGCTTAGGGGGATATGTAAATCCTTACCTGGGGGTATCAAATTCCCCTGTGTTTCTCAGCAAGGTCTTGCTCTCCAGAGCCCTCTTGTGAGTGGCTTTTGCTCTGTGAAGATCAAAGAATTCATCCAGTTTCTCATTCGAGCTGTATGCCAAGGCTGATAGGCATCAGCTTCATTATATAATATTAGGTGATTCAGGTTGTAAATGGCTTGTAATGCCAGCAGAGACATGAAAGTTCCCTTGTGCAGCAGTAAGGGCTATCAGGCATTCAGGAAATGTGTGTGTAGCTGTGGCTGTGCCCACTTCCTAAACAGCCACAAATCAATAGCAACGAGTGCGTGCTGAACTGGAGGGGAAAGCCATGGGGTTTAAGACTGTGTGTGTGAGGGAAAGGAGGAGAGGGTTTTCAGTCTTGTACTGGGTTACAGCTGCTTTCTCATGCCACAGAGACTGGGGGTTAGGATTTAGAGGAATAAAAAATACTGCTCTGGAAATATGCCCATAAGTCATGGTGTTTAATTTGCTCTGTCCAGTTTCCTTCTCACCTTGGAGTCAATGACTGTGCTGTAGATTTGCCTTTGTCTCCTGTCCATATAGACCTGGAGCATCTCCCTGGAATGAAAGGTTCTCCAGAAAATTGTGCCATGTTTAGGTTTCCAAGGAAAGCAGACCAGAGCTGCTGGGAGAGGTGCTTCTCAGCCTTCTCTCTCCCAGAGGCTCTGTACCTGTGAAGAGCTGCTAACACCACCTTTTTTAACCTCTCCTTCTTTCAGAAAGTTTGCACCAAGTGTGGAATAGAAACTGTTGGAGCCCAGAAACGCCCTCTTTGGTTGTGCAAGATCTGCAGTGAACAGAGAGAGGTAAAATACAGCTGTGGAGAGGGGGGCTCAGCAGCCTTCACCCCAAGTCTGTGCAGAGCCTGCCTGGGCTCTTCCCTGTGCCTGGGCACTCGTGAGGCAGCTTGGGCTGGGGTTTGGGAGGCTTGGGCTGGGGTTTGGGAGGCTTGGGCTGGGGTTTGGGAGGCTTGGCTGGGGTTTGGGAGGCTTGGCTTGGGGTTTGTCAAACATACAGTGGTGACAACTTTGGTTTGTGAGGAGGTGGAGGGGAAAAACCACACCAGCACCTGGAGCCTGTATGGCTCTGTGGAATTTTTCTAGCCATGGCTGTAAAGAGACTGTCACTTTACACTCTTTCCCTCCTGGCTCTGTGGCAAATAAACTTGGCTAACTGGGTTTTTTTTAATACAGCTTCAGAGATGTAGAGCATAACTGCAATATTTGTCCCTCTAAAAATAACTAGGATTGCAGCTTTTAAAGCTGTTTTCCTCCCTGCCTGCAAAATCCCATAACTTTCCAGCGTGAGACTTATAATGCAGGTCTCTAAATTTTTATATCCTTCATCCTCAACTTTACACTGCAAAAAAGTAATGGGCTGCCTCAATTCTTGTCTGCCAGCCAGCATCCACCAACATCAGGGCTCGCTGCTCTGTGGTGAAGTCCATGAATCTGTTCTGTGATTGCAGACAGATTTTCACTTGTTCCCATCAAATTATTTTGGACCTCTGCTTGTGGTCCTTGAGCATTAATGCAGTGCAGCTATTTCTGACCAGTGCGACCAAGTGTGTAACCTGGGTGCTCTGCTAAATCAATTTTTGAAGTGTAGTGAGAGCATTTGTGCAGCTGTTAGAGGTGCTGAAAGTTTTTTATACTAGGTGTGGAAACTTAGCATTGCTTAAGTTTTCCATTGGAGAGGATTGCTTGTGTGGGAGCAAAGTCCATGTTCAGGTAAGGTGAGGAATATATAACTCTTGAACCGCAGTGTGGGCTGGGCAGGCAGAGCTCCTTGGATTTTGGTAATAATTTGATGCACTGAATCATCCAGATGTTTTGAAACCCAGACAGAGATCCCAAAATAGCGAGCGAGGCAGTTGTAGATATTTTCTGTGCTCTGCAGGGAAATGGGTATGGGACTAAAATTTGCTTGCTTTCTTTTATTCTGTTTTTTTTTTTTTTTCTGTGTTTGTTTTTTTTGGGGGGTGTTTTATCTCAGTCTGTACAACTGGGTTTTTTTCTGAGATACAACCAAAGTGCTTTCCTGATGAAAATAGATGGAACTTTCCTTCTTAGACTAACTAAAATATAGCCTCGTCTTGCCTCCCAACTCTGAGCTTCTGCTTTGTATTCCAGTTCTCTTTATGGTCAGTTCAGCTCTGTCTCCTTTCTTGTTTGTGGTGGTGCTGGTGCCCCGAACAGGAGGAGGTTGGAAGGGTCACAGGTTGGACATGCAGCCAGACATCAAGTCATACATCCCCTCTGTCTTCCCCCATGCTCTGCCTTTCTTTTGAGGGAATTGGGAATTGAGAAATAGTAGAAGCCTTGAGGCATGTCAGGCAGGGCAAGGAAGTTGAGGCAAATCAGAATAAATGCCTGGGCAGTGACTTTGATGAGTGACTTTGGTCCTCCCTAAGCGTGTGAGGAAGAGATGAGGCTGGAACAAGTGCAGTCCCTGAAGCTGGTTCAGATGTCATGATGTTCCTGGGCACACACTAAATTAGCAGGTTTCTTTTAAGGGCTTGTGTTCACAACCAGTTTCTTGTTGGTGTCTGTTTCTGTGGTCTGGCTCTCTCTCATGTTGCCATCTGCTCTGGACCAAACCCATTTGGCCATGCTCTTTGCTGCAGGTGGTATTTGCTGTCGATGAGTGCAGATGGATGTCTGCTCTTCGGGATCAGGTAGTCTCATTTCTGTCTAACCTCTGAATCCCATGCATGGTGATTAGGTATCCACCCCATTTTATTTCCTGGCATCCAGGCAGAGAGCTTCAGGAACACCCTGGAGCACTTAGGGCTGTGTGATGGAGAATAAGTCAATATCACCCTTCTTCTCTCCCCTTCCCAGTGCACAGCTTGACTGAGCAAGGTTCTCCTTTAGCCAGCAAAATGTGTACCTAAAGGAGGCTGGTCCCAGGCCACAGGGCTCTGGCAACACCTCCCAGCTTCTCAGACTCCGTGGGCTGGGATGGTGGTTGGACATTCCCATGCACTAGCCAACAGCTGCACTGTGGGGCATTGCTTTCATCCCTTCACCTTCCTGATTGTTATTTATCCCTGCAGGCTTGATTTAAACTAGCACAAGTTTAATGGCATGTGGTAGTCATCTGCCCCTCTTGCTGCGTGGACAGAATCTGAGCTGGCTTCAGATATGATTAAATCATCGCTTTGCCTGGGTCAAAGTGAAGACCTAAGTAACAAGCTGCTGTTTAGATCAGTTCTTGAGTGCTTGGTGTCCACAGCTCCCTTTGGGAATCCCAGCCTCAGCCATTTGGAGGTGTTCCATGCTGCTTTCTGTTTCCTTGAAAACCTCCACTGGGAAGGCTGTGCTGCATAGCGATGAGGAACAAGCTGCTCTGGCACTGTCTTATTTCTGGAGAGTGGAGGCAATTAATGGGCTCTGCCTGCTGCTTGTATCCCAGTCATCCAGAAACAAAGCAGAGCCCTTGGCAGGGCTGGAGCTGCTGCACGTGGTGGGCACACGCAGGGTGAGGGTCTCCAAGGGTGCCAGGAGGAGCTGGGAGGAAAGTACTGTGTTCTAACATGGCCAGGACCTGAGAGAGCCTGGATGTTCCTGCTGGCAAAGGGAACATCCCCGAGGACCAGCAGACACCCCTGCATCAACAGTGCATCTCTTCTTCCTGAAATAAGATGGAGCTCACCTGCTTTAGGTCAGAACTGGCCTGTCGGAGATACCACTTGCCCCAGGTGCTTACAGAGGCAGCTGTGGAAAACCCTCTCTTGTTCCTCCAGGACCCTGTGATTGGTTTTTTTTGCAATGTCTACAGAGGGCAGTGGAATTAAAGCAGATGTGGATTGTGTTTTAGTGTTTCTGCAAGCAAGGGTAGAAGCAAATTCAAGCTTCCACTCACTTCTGAGGGCAAGACTTTCCCTTCCTTCTTCCCTCCTCCATGTGCTGCATTGCCTTTCTTGGCTTTGATGTTGCTTTGCCTCTCTGAAGACAGCAGGGAGGGCTGATACTCCTTGGGGCAGTCCTGTTCCTGCATGTACGTGGTATTCTGTGGCATGGTTGGGGTGCTGATCCGTGACTGCAGCAACCACTGGCTCTGGGTTCACACCGAGTCTGTTTGCTGCTGTGGCAGTGAAACACCCATGGGAACGAGGGCAGGGCAGAAAGGGAGCAGGTCCTGCAGTGAAACAAGCTTCTTGCAGCAGCTGTCAGAGGAGCAGGACTTGCCTGGGAGGAGCAGTGGTGGGTATATATATACAGCTGGAATGGTTCCCTGCTGCCAGGCCTCTGGCAGGGCACGTGAGCTGGATAACAGCTTGGGCAGCAGTGCCCTTGCTGAATTAGTCGTGTGGCTGAAGTGTGCCTGTCACCTCCTGGCCTGAAGGGGAAAAGGGACCTGCTGTGCATTGTCAAATCCCTGCCCAGCCGTTTAACTCTCTGCACAGCCTTGTTTTGACTGATACCACCAGGTTCTGCAAAGCACCTTCCTGAATTATGCTTTTTTATATTATTTTTAATATATATATGTGTCCATAATTAGCGATGCTATCATTGTAATTAAAATCCTCTTGGAAGCATTCGGGCACATTTACATTTGAATTGACACATCCAAAACTGTAGCGATAATGAAAGTGGTTTCAGGAGGGTGGGGAGAGAGGGGTTTTTTCTTTTAAACCCCATCGAATATGAAAGAGTGTCAGCTATCGGGGGCCTGTTAGAAGTTTTAATTTGCCCCCTCTGCTTCACTTTCCTTTTGATTTCTTCTCCTTCACTAAACGGTGTTTTCACGGCTGGCTGCATTTCTCAGTTTATCACAATAAACCATGCAGGGAAGAACATTCCTGCGCTGGAGGAATGCAGTCGTCTCCTCCCCTTTTGCCCCCAGGGCTTCCCTTTTCACATGCACACTCATGCCATTTTGAACATTATAAAGCAGCATAGCCCAGGGTTATTCCTGCCTGGCACGATGATTTCTTGCCAAAACACCATACTGATGGAGAGGAGTGTTTATTTTGGGTGACTCTGGATTGAATCGAAGCGATGTGCACCTGTTTGCAATTGAAAGGACTCATCAATAGCCTCTGCCATATTATTTTGGGGGTGGTGGCGAGTAGTTAGACTCAAAATAGTGTCCTCTAGAATAGAGCCATGGAGAAAAAGAGAGGCCTGATTGAAAGGGGAATGATAAATCTTTGAAGGCTGGCAGCCACTGCAGCTTGAGAAACGTCGGGGTCAGGGGTGCGATAGATTTTGCTATTCTGGAAACAAAGCTCCGAATAGCAATTCCACTGCCTTTTAATTTTCTTCATCCTCAAGTGCTGAATGTGGGAGTTGACAACAGATTGCTGTAAATAATGTAATTGGAAATCTCTGTGTTATGGAAAAGCAGATGAATGCAAATAACGAAGCTGAAGAGCGCTGGGCTCTTTCTCCCTGCCAGTGGTTTGCAGCGTGCCAGAGCTGTGGTGGAGAGCTGGGACAAAGGGAGTGTGTGGGCATGTGCTGCGTGCAGGTGATGGAAGTGAGGTCCTCCCGGGGTGGCTGTGCTTGCAGGCACCTTTCTCTTCATGGTAGCCCACAAGAACCTGCTCCCCCACCTTCTGGGAGGTTGAGTGGTATTGCTGGTGTCAGCATGGGAAGCTAAAGGTAGTGGTTTTCCTCTCACCAAGCCTGGATTGCTGAGAAAGAAAGGGCTACCAAGGTGGGAGAGCAAAGTGTGGGTTTGCAGCAAAAGCATCTTTGTTTAGGGGACATGCTTTGGTGAAGAGAACTCTGTGGGGACTACAAGTGTTTGTTGTGATTCCTTCAGCTGTGATCCCATCTCTTCATCAGCAAGTCCTAATGTTTTGCTTGTTTAGGAGCTTGTTTTAGCACTTGTCTGCTCAGAGAAGTTTGGGCAGTAACACTCATTTCACCAGGGCCCAGCAGTTCTCTGTTAGGTCCCATGGACAGGCTGCACTTGGAAGTGCTCGATAAAATGCGTGTCTGGTTCTGCATTTCTCATCCTATAGCTGTAATGATGGCTGGATGCAACTTTAATAGCAATATTATCAGGGTTGTAAAAGGCATTGAGCTCTCTGGACTTGTCGTGGCCATGGCCGTTAAATTGGTTTGAAGTGGTGAAAAAAAGGAGGGTGGTGCTGAAGTAGCTCTTCTCGCCTGCCTGGCTTTAGGTGTCAGGGAAGGCAGAAGGACAGGGAGCCTGAAGGGGGTCAGTGTTTAGTGTGGATTTTGGTTGTGTTGGGGCAGTTTGAGTGCCTTGAGCCATGGACAGATGGTGAACTGTGGTGTGGCTGCTTTGTCCTGACCTGGGGTAATGCAGATACTGATCTTTACTCCCCTCTGTCCAGCACTCAGAGCAAGGGATGATCAATGTTCCTCAAAACTGGGTTCTTGCAAGAGACTGGAAGGGGCTGGCTGGTGAAATTCAGGCTCCACCCAAACTCAGGCTGCCTTGGGGAATGAATTTCACCTTAATATGCCAATGGGACTGGTGGGAGTAACATTCTCTCCTCCTTGGCAAGAGTAAACTCCCGCTAATAAGCAGGACTTTTATTCTCGAGGCACTATTATAGATTTATTAATTTAAAATCAAGCAAGAACTTTGTTGTCAGGCCACTCTTGAGATCAATCAAAGTGCCATCAATAGCAGTCAGCAGCATCGATCTGTTTTGATGCATGGATACTAAAACTGACCTGTGTGCCCATGTGCAGAACAGAATGTGATCTGTGAGGGTTTGGGATGGGCTGTGCTGCTCACCTGGGGGGGCAGAGGGACTGAATTCATACAGGGGAGAGCATCTTGCTGCAGCTATTTCAGAGCTGATCTCAAAACAATTTCAGTGCTGCTGTAATAGGACCAAACTCTATTAGAGGCACCAATTTAAAGGGAATATGTATGCAGAGAATCAATTTTATACTACTATTACCACATCAGAGCTGGGTGTATTATATGTCATTAACTCTTTCTGTAACGACTTGCTTTGGGGTAGTGAGAAAGCTGGGGGTGACCAGCCTTTGTTGCAGCAACCCGTGCTGTGTCTGATTGGTTTTATGGCGTGCCTAAATTGTAGTTCGCCTGAAGATAATAGGTCTCTCCAGTGCTTCAAATTAAATTACAGATGTTGCAAGGTCTGTTCAGAGAATGACTGTACCAAAGGGTTGTTTCCTCCCCAGCAGTTTATACAGGGAAGGTGTGTGTGCCCCAGCTACCCTGTGAGCAGCAGGGGATGGACAGCCTGCCCTCCTCAAGCCATGGCACTGCTCAGGGTGCAAACCCTGTGCCTGCCACAGTCCCTGTGCTCCCACTGTGTGTGCAGCTGCTCCCAAGGGACTTCCAGCCTTCCTCACGTGAGGGAGACCAGGGCTTGCCCAGCCTGCAGCTCCTGCAGTGTGGTGCATCTTTGCCTGAGTTGCAGTGGGATAAGCTCCATGCAGAGATGTCTGTCCCAGAGTTAGAAAATACATTGCATTTCCCAGTTCTTGGGTTTGCAGGGATAGCAGAGCCTGTTCTTCCAAGGTCTCTGTGCTGCACTGACGTGTGCTGTTGTACACGCTGTTCCAAATGCTGTGCAGTCCCTACATGCTGGCAGAGGGGACAGCAGGAGCTGTGTCAGCTCGTGTCTTGACTGGCTGGGTCACTGTTTTGGCTGTGGGCACAGTGGTGAAGGAGCTGGTGAAGACTGGCAAGACCCCCCTCTGCAGAAGAAGAACTTGCAGGCTTGGGAAATTGGCTTCCCAGCTCTTTGCTTGGCTGGCAGACTCACCACCCTGCTGTGTTGTTACCCAGCAGGAAAATGTTGGTGTAACTGCAGGATGCTCTCACCTCCTGGTTTCTACATCCTGCTGTGATGCCCAAGTGTCTCTCTTGCACTCTTCCAGGAACTCATGTGTGTGCTGGGTCACAGCAATGCTCTGCTTTCTTCTGCTGGGTGCTCTTCTTTTAAAAACCTTACTACCAGGTTTCCCCCTGAGTTCAAATTGCCTTTACTTGCCTTTCAAGACCCCAAACACAGAGATTTGAGCTCTCTGTGCTGATGACTCTGAAAAGGGAACCAGACAACCTGCTGAGTGATCTCCTCCCATCAGTGAAATGGGGTCTTTGGTGTCCTGCTTTTTGTGCCTGCATGAGGAGAACTCCTGAGTGCCAGGTGTTGGCACTGCCCTCTGCTTTGATTAAGCCCTAAATGCAATTTACAAACCTATTGCTGCAATTAGAGATATCTGCATTTGCACCCGTTGCCATCGTGGTGATAAAGTGTGTGCAAAATGCTTTGGGAACTTGGAGTGAAAACACTGATCTTCACTCTGAACAGAAGTGTAAGGTTTCTACCTTCCTGCATGAAATAGAAAATTATATTTTTACTATATTAACGTATTTTTGCCCTGGCTGTCTTATTAGCTCATTATTAGACTGCTGGAAGGCATGAAAGAATTAGGTTTCTAGAGGCCATTTCTCCTTGTCTGAGCTGCCACCCTTTTTGCTTCCTCTGGCTCACATCAGGCTTTATATTAAATATACTTAATAGAGCACCTTCATCATAAGCTGTATTAAAACTAAATTGGAGAGGAGAGGCCGTTCTTACAGGAGATATTACAGTTTAGTGCTCACAGTCTGCTTCCTGCTGCAGGTTCAGGTTATTTGAGTGTTGTTCTTCTCGTTCTGGGGTTTTCAAGCTCATTAAATGATCTGGCTTGTCCTGAATTGCTCTATGAGATGAACACCAAGGTTGTGCCATTTGGTATGATGCGAGGGGACACTTCTGCAGTCCTGTTCTCCAGCTGCTGCCAGGTTTTGACTCTCAGAAGTAAAAGCAATCCAGGCTAAGGGACCTGGCCCAGGAGGAGAGACCTATTGGGGCTTTCTGCTCCTCCAGCCAGTGCAGGGGCTGTTTCACTCTGAGCAGAGCATGTTCTTGGGGCTGTTGCCACCTGTGGCACCTGCCTGCTCTCTCCAGGAAACTTTCCTTTTTGTGCATTCCCAGTAGGAGAGCAACATGCAGAATCTGAACTGCCTGCTGCGTAGTGCAGGACAGGGAACTTCATCCCTGTGTGGTAAGTCTGGGAATGTGTATTTGACTCAAACACAGCATTAGAGAAATATCCAGTCATGATCTGAAGAGCATCAGAAGCTCTGCACAATCACCTTCTGCTCCTCCTTCAGTCTGTGCCTGCTGCTCATCCACATTTGTCATTTTGCAGCTGTGGAAGAAGGTCTGGGGTGAAGCTGGGCTGACAAGGGCTGGGGAGGAATTTGGGATGCTGTGGTAGGTGCAGAGGGCAGGGGAGCTGTTGGGCCCATGTTTGAGTGGGGTCAAGGTAGTTCAGAGGGAGTGCCTGGGCTGAACTTGGTGGGGAGCTCATTTTGTGAAGGTTGTGCTCTCTTGCTGGTAAAAACCCAGGCTTAAGGTGCTGTGTCTCTGTCTCTGTCAGGTTTGGAAGAGGTCTGGGGCGTGGTTCTACAAAGGGCTGCCCAAGTACATCAGGCCTTTGAAGAGCAGCAGCAGCAAACCCCTTGAGCTGCACTCGCAGCCGTGGCAGAGCGAGCCGGCCGTGCCAGAGTCGGAGAGTGTCGGGACCAGCCGATCCTTCACCTGGGCCAGGGGAAAAGGTTGGTTGTCTGCTCCATGCCCAGGAAGCAGGTGGGAGAAGGACCTGGCTTCTACTGCTGCCAGCAGGAGTCAGCTAATAGGGGAGACTCTGTGCTAGAGGTGAGGGTTGTCCCTCAAGGTGTGGCGTGTTTCCCATGTGGGCATTGCTGGGGGTTTATGCTGGGGTACATTTTTTCAGAGTTCACTGGTATTTAAGTGCACATTGGTGGCTCAGACTAGTCCCAGTCCTCCTGGACTCCTGTTCCTTCGGTCTGTCCCTGCTTTCCTCCAGTCCTTGCAGCCCCTGCTGTTTTTCTGGGACTGCCAAGGGAGGGATGAGCCATGAAAGAGGCACCTGTGTGCAGTCACAGCCCAAAGAGCTGCTCCTGCTGAACTCCCTGGGGTGGTGCCACTGATGGACATTGCTGTGCAGGCAAGGCTCACCAAAGGCTGGTCTCATTCCCTCCCTCCTTGGGGCTGCTTGCTCCTGGCTTCTGCTGCTCTGCAGAGCATCACTGGGCATCCCTCAAGTTGCTTTGAGATCAATTAGAAATTACACCACCAGCATCTCCCTGGGGACTTCCTGGGGCTTGGAATGAGTGGGCAAGACATTCTTCTGCAGTCAGTGGGCAGGAGTGAGCTGATGCTGGCTGTGTCCTTTTGTGCCTGACCCTCTGAGCAGGTGCCAGCAGAGGGGGAAGCTCCATCCTCAGCCCTTGGGGAGGGTTCTGAGCTTTGCAGCATGGAGAGCTCAAGGCCGAGCTGTTCTTCAAACATCTCTTGGAGAAGCTGTTGATTAATTTGGCCCTGTGCAGGGCTGGGACCAGAGCACTGACCAGCCTGCAGGTTTATTCACTTCAGCCCTCACAGCTCTGTTCTTTGGGGGAGACCTCGACTGAGCAGATCATTGTACCCATCTTGGATCTCTGCTGTGTCAGATCCCATTCACAGCCCTGCCTCGTAGGGCTCTTCTCTCCCTTCTCTTCCATCTGCTCACCCAGTTGTTGCTCGTACACCCAGCCCAGTGCTGTGCCCAGAGCCAGCTGGGGGGGCACAGCAGCTCAGCATTGAGGACCCAAGTGCTCGGGGTCATCAGCACAGCAGTGGCTGAGTGCTGCAGAATTAGAGCTGCTGCCAGTCCACTTTGATTTCTCTTCCTTTCTTTCTGGTGTGGATTAGCAGAACTGTCTGGCCTCTGTCCCCTTCTGTCTTCTGCTGTTAGATCCCCTCAGCTGGAGAAATCCTCTTCAGCAAATCAGCAGCATGCACTCCTCCACTTATCAGTAGTGCGGGGGGAAATAACCTTTTAATAAAGAGGGTGCAGGAGATTTGGGTTTACAAACCTTCCCTTTGGGCCCTAGCTAGGAAAGCACTCCCAGCCCTACTGTAACTTTTGTAATTAAAGACAAATTAGATCAACATTAGATGGTTGTGCTTCCCTCCAGGAGATGCTTGGAAGGAGCTGTCTTAGCAAAGAGACTGATTGATGAGGTTACTTTTTGTTAACATGATACAGAAAACATTAGGAGTGGAAGCTGTTGAGCCCAGACCTGACCTGCTGTTTATTTCAGCTTTTTTAGCTGAGTTTAGTTTTTCGAGGCCTCCCCATAAATACTGGCAGGAGCAGCAAAGGAGCAGGGGGAGGACAGCAAAGTGACCTTTGGTAAGCTTTGATGTGGGTGACAATCTGCCTTTCTCCCTGCCCTGTGATGTTCATCTGGCTTCTGGTTTATGGGTTGGATAATATTAATTTATGGCTGTATTTTCTGATGCTTTCTTTCCCAGTTGCCCTTCTCTGATAGGCTGCCTGTCCTCTGGACAGCTTTGAGTGAGCACTGGGGGCTCTAATTCATCTCTGGAACTGGGAGCTTGCACACCTCACCCCTCCATTTAACTTTTTTTCACCTGCCAGTGCTGGGGCTCCTGCTGTTTGTCCCCCCAAGGCTCTGCCATGCTCAGGGCAGGTGCCCTCCCCCTTGGAGATGTATATCCATGCCATTGCCATCATGAATCTGCAGCTGAGCTTTCTGAGGCTGTGACTAACCAGGCAGCCTGCCTTAGCCCTGCCTGGCTGATAGCATTTGTCAGCTCACACCTTGTACACCCTTGTCCAAACACGTCCTTTCAGCACTGAGGAAAGCCCTGGTGCTCGTTTGGCACGATGTTCTCGGGACTGAGCTCTGGCATTCAACATGCCTGACTCTGACAGGCTGCTCTCCAGGGGGTTTCCATTATCTTGGCCAGCCATTCTAAGCCCTCCACTCACCTCCAACGTGCTCAAGGAGCTGTCTCTGAGCTACTGAGGGATTCAAGTCAGGTGGGAGCAGCACAGGCGTAGCCAAGTCCTCCTACAACCCCTGGACATCCCCTATGCCAGGAGCTGCCTTTCAAGCAGGGATGGAACAAACTTCAAGTGTCCCTTTTCCCTTCTCCAAAGCAAGGGATGAGTGCCAGGCCCTGGGTATTGGCTGCTCCCACTGCAGGAGGGTGGGAAGGCAGTGGGACCAAGGGAGTGCAGGAATGTGCCTCTTGTTAGAAAAGCCAACCCCACCGGGATGAAGTTTTATTCTTGCACACCCAAGTGTTTCTCTTGTGCTCACTGACACTGGGATTTGCTGTTGCCTATAGTTTTTCTGTAATAAACAAGCAGTTGCTATGGGAACTCTGCTATTAGTTAAGGCACAAACGTATTGTCACGGGGAGAACAGCAGTGATGTTTCCTGTGCTGGGGAACAGCTCTCCTCCATGTGGTGGAATGTGGGTGGGATTCTGCACCAGGTCAGACAGGACAGGGTGCCAGGGGGTGGGGAGCAGTAGCAGCAGCGCTTTCCTTCTTCTGGGCTCTTTGAGTTCTGCAGAAAAAAATGGAAAGCATCTGGGTGGAAAAAAGAAGTGTGGTCCCGGAGCTGTTGTGCTGTTTGGCATGAGGGCTGCCTGCTGCTCTGCTCGGTCTCTGGTGGGTTCTCCTCTTCCAGTCGTGTTGCCAAGCAATGCAGAGTGCTGGGCTTGGCACTGGGCAGTGGCGGAGCAGGGGCATGCAGTGGGTTTGTCTGGTGTCTGTGTGCTGGAGGCCAAATCCCTGAGTGGTGGAGCAGAGAAAAGCATGCTGGGGCACATCAAGAGCTTTACAGGCCACCAAGGCGGGGGTCATCCAACCTGCCAACAACTTGGGAGAGTGACAAAGCTGCAACTTGTGCTGCTCCTGAAAGGCAGAGCGGTCAGATCCAATCCCCTCCTCCTGCTTGGAGATGTTCCTGCAACTGTGGGCAATGCTGGGCACGATCTAGGGCAGGGGCTGCCCTCAGTGGGACTCCTGGGCTGTAACAGTGCTCCTCATCTCTGCCTCCCACCCACAGTGACCAGGAGGTTGTGCTTGCCAAGGATGGGGGATCCATGGCAGCAGATCCGTGTGCTCAGGCCCTCAGTGAGTGACCCATTCCCTGTGGGAATGCTGCTTTTTTACCAAGTTTTATCTTGGATTTTTTTTTTTATGAGTTTTTTTCCAGTCAGATGGAGATAGAGAGGGATAAATCTGTTCCCTTCTCTGAAAGTACAGCTGTCCAACGACTCTTATTGATATATCAGCAACTGCTGGAACACCAGATTTAATACTTCTGGGCTCTGGAAAGTGGCAGCAGAAGGTCTGGGAGCTTTGGATGAGGAATTACCTTAAAGGGAAACATTGGTGCAGTGGGTAAAATACACCCTTATTGGCAGCAGAGGAAATGAAAGCAGACAGGGCTGCTCCTGTGGTGCAAGTGCCTTCGTGTCATTAATATTTTCTTCCTCTTGTGCTGGCTCTCTCTGAACTGCTGAATGGCAGAAGGGCAGGCAGCTAAAGTCACCTCCACTGATTCACTGGGGCCTTCTCCAAATAAATCCTGACTTCCAGCATTTTGAGAGGATTCATGGAGGAAGGAGCTGTTCTAAAGCAGCGGATTTTATGAATCTGTGAGGCCAAAAAAAGGATAATGACCAAGTGGAACAGGAGTTCATTTTCTGAGGGAGTTGAGCAATGGGATGGCCAGAATGATTCTTACAGCAAAGATTTGGATTTTATAGTAAAAAAAAACCCCAAATTCTGGTATGTATGGATTTTTAGTAATTATATATAATCCCCCACCTCTCCCAGGAAGTTTTGGGGGAGGAGTGAAGCTGTCTCGAAGACAGCAAAGCCAAGCCTTTGTTTGAGGACTTAGCCAGCATTGCAGCCTCCCAGTTTGTAAGAGGGCTTCACTCCCTGCCCAGCTCAGCTCCACAGCCCCTTTCCCTGCAGGTGAGGGTCCCGCTCCTGATGATGCCAGGAGGGGAAGGCTGTGGGTGCAGGAGGGACCAGTGCCAGGGAAAGGCTGCACAGGAGTGGGTGTGCATGGGGAGCTGCCTGCCAGGGCAACTTCAATAATGCTGTGCAATAACACTGGCAGCCAACTTTAATATCCTCAGAGATGTTAACTCCAGGAAAGCACTACTTTAGGTATTTATTTATTTTTTTTAATAAAATATTTTGTGTAGTACAGATCGCTGCCTGAATACAGAAGTGTCTGCAGAGGTCCCTGGAAGAAATATCTGACAGCTTGTGCTCTGTGCAGGGGAAGGAATACCTGTCCTCCTGCCCTGGGGAGTGCTAAAGGGTTTGTGAACTATGTGTAGTGAATTTTAGGGCTGATACAGAGAGATGAACTGACAGCTCTGTGTTACCCCATGGTTGTCACCTTGTACTACTTGCACCCACATCCCTCCTGCACTGTGAGTAACACAGAGCGGGGGCAAAGTGGTTTGTTCAGTAGCAGAACAAGGAACTCACTTCTCACATGAATGTGAGCTTATAAATATATACTGATGAGTCTAAAAAAAAAATAGTTGGGGCTTCCTTTCTCTGCAGTAGAGGCTGGAGGTTGCAGTGTTGCCTATTCTGTATCCCACATGGGCCACTATTGTTCTTTTTACTGGGCTGAGCTGCCAGGGGAGCTGGTGTCTGCCTGGTCAGATGGAGGAATCCTGGAGGTGCCATCCCTCAAACAAAAGGCAGTTGTTTTCCCATTACCTTCCTCCTCAGCCCCATCATTTCTGCTCTGAGATCAGACCATTACAAAACCCCAGGAGCTGGGAAAACACCTTTCTCATTTTACCCAGGGCAAGCAGCAGTTATCTTTTACACTCCTGTAAGCAGGAGAGGGGCTTGCACAATCGCGTGGCGAAATGGAAAGAACCTGCCAGTTTGGGAAGCTGTGTCTGGCAAAATGAGGCTCCTTCAGCTCTTGTGGAAACTGTAGAGGGTGGAAAGCAGCAGGATCAGGGTCAGGATTCAGGGAGAAGAAAAAAAACAAAGAAAAAAAGTGGCTTTGAAATGAGAGAACAGTCTCCTTGAAGAAGAGGAGCGACCCTTGCCTTTTAAGCCTTGGGGATGCAGGAGTAACATAGTTCTGGGCAGTGTGATTATAGGGATGACTTGATGTGCTCAGTGTTTATCTGGTGTTTGCCTCTTAGATCCTGGAGCCTCCTCAGAGGCCCTGCTACACTTGAAAAGCAGCTGGGAGCAAGCCAACCCCTCTCCCCACATTACCCAAGCGTGGATGCTCTTATGGTGCAGCCAGGACCTCTCTACCTGCAGCTGAGCAGGAACCAGCACCGTACCCAGCCCTCAGAGTGTCACTTTGGGAGACAGCAAACACCAGGAGGAGGGATGCCAGCATGGGGGTCAGTGGGAGCAGAGCCCAGTGCCCACACCAGCCACACCACAGGGCTTTGGCTTTGCAGCAAAACGTGCCACAGGAGCACTGTGGTTCCCCGTGGCCCCAGCCAGGTTTAGGAGAGAAGCACTGGTGGTGTGTGCATCTGCTGCAGGTGCTGGCACTGCTGGAGTGTGTGCAGTCGAGTTGTAAATCATCCGTAGAAAGTAAAACCACATGATGTTTGAGAGGAAGAGGGAACAGCTGGGGGGGAGCTGCAGGTAGGGCTCCTTTTGGAGAGGGGGAACGTGATCGGCACGTCAGCGTTTGTTCGTGTTTTATTTGGATCCATGTGGCACCCTCTTTGGGAACTGTTGTGAGCACTGGGAATAACTGTCTCTCTCCTCTCCTCTCCTCCCCTGATCTTTCCTGCAGTGATTTCTAGTGACAGTGAGAGCGACTCGGAGCTCAGTTCCTCCAGCCTGGATGACAAGCCCATACCTGCAGGGTCAAAAGGCTCACAAGGGAGAAAGCTCCAAGCAGGACTGGGTGAGGAGTTGCTGATTCTTGTGGCTGGAGGGTGGGAAGTGTAAAGGGCTTGAATGTTTGGCTCTCAGTACTGGAGGTCTTGGCTCGGCCACTTGCCTGCCCTACTGGCTGTAGCTGTGCCAGGTCAGGATCTGATCCTTTCTCCCTGGACTGGGATCAATGGATCAAACAGCTGGTGGGTCATTCCACTGCCTGCAGCCTTTCGGGGTCTGCCCTTGCATTTGGAGCTGCTCCTGGCCACGTGTCTCTGGCCAGCTCCTTGCTCCTGGTGAGGAATTTCTGGTGCCCTTTTGGGAGCAGAGCACAAGAACTGAGGGAGCCTGGCTGGGAGCGGGGAGCCTGCTGCTCTCTTAGGATCTGGCGCAGCATCCACACTCCCATCTCACTCATGAGCATCTCTGTGTCCCCGCAGCAGCCCGCAGGGAGCCCAGCCAGGCCGTGGGCAGGGCTCTGGGCAGCACCCAGTCCCTGCCGCTCTCGGGGAGCCGCAGCAGCGTGGGCAGCGAGCAGGGGGCAGAGCTCAGTGCCACGGAGAGCTGCCCCAGCGACCAGCCGGCCGATGGGCACGACAGCGACGCTGCCACCAGAGCCCCTGGTAAGCCGAGCCTGCCCTCTGGGCACATCCCTGCTTTTGGGGCTGACTTGCCTCGAAGCACAGCTGTCCCTGGGGCACAGCTGGCAGAGCTTTCCCTGCTGCTTTCTTGGTGGCAGGCGCTGTCACAGCCTTACAGCTCCTTCCTTCTTCCCCGAATGCACAATCTATTCTGCAGCATGAGTAATTGTCTGGGGTGGGAGCTGCACCCACGTCCAGGAGCAGTCAGAGCCTGGGTCTGTCCCCTGCAAAGGCCCAGAGCTCCTCTCTGCCTTGCAGAGCCAGAGGAACAGATTGAGCTTCTACTGAAGTAAAACAGGAGTCCAGGAGCTTTATGACTCTGAGTAACACTTATGCTAAAGTAAGGTGGCTCTCTAAGCCAAGCATGGCTCTTCCCAGAACTCTGCAGTGCAATAAAAAGATCCTTTTTCCCATCAGAAGCCTCAGAACAATTAAGTGACTGGGAAAGCAGAGGCTGCTATCACATCTGATCCAGAGCAGCTGAAGGAGATGCAAATGTGTTCTCTCTGCAGTTCCCACTGATTTATTCACTAACCCCTCAAGTTATCATTTAGTGCCGCTCCTTCCCAAGCATTCCTGCCCTCTGAACTGCCTCTCCTGTTGTTCCTGAGCCTGGTTTGTGCTGAGCATGTTGAGGCATAAATTGGATTAGAGAGAGCAGATTTATCCTTCAGTGCAACATGGAGTCCTAGTCCCCCTTCCCACCAGGAACAGCCAGCATGAAATTGTTTCTCTGCTCTTCCCTCCCTCCCCAGGTTTCAGGGATTTGCAGTTTTCTTCAGTTTTAGTTTTCACAAACTGAATCAAACAAGTGATACTTCTATTCTGTCCTTCCTCCCCGTGGATTATGGTGCTGCCCTGGACAGGGTGGTTTATTTTAAGCTCCTGTTGGCTGTGGCATTAGAGATGGCAGATCCCTGTTGTGTGTTGGCTCTGCTGCCCATGGAGCAGAGGAGCAGGTTGTCTGTGGGATTGAAATGGGTGTTGGTGGACAGCAGCACCCCTTGGGTGCTTCTTCTGCTGGTGCTACATGGCCATGCTGAAGGCTGGATGGATGCACTCGATGGTGTGTTTGTAGTTGACACTTCAGAGCTTCTCTGTCTGCCATTGGAACCAACTTCTGCCCAGCCATGACAGTGCAAACAGCATTTCAGAGGCAAAAGAAATGCCTTTTTCCTGCTAAAAACTTCATATGCAAAGCTTGGCACAAAGGGTCAAAGCTTTCCAGTGGGATCTCTCTGTGTAGGCGGGGGAGAGCTAAAAATGACAGGCAGCATGGACATATATTTAAAAAATGAAAACTGCAGCAATCTCATGAGCCCAGTTAAAGTTGTCCCTGAGATGCAGAGAGGATCCTGCTAAGGAAAGGTTAAGCCAGGTTGGCTGGCTAGGGAGTAGCTGTAAAGGTCTTTATTATGTCTGGGGTCATTTATTTCCCAGTCTTCCTGCAGAAGGGGCTGCTTTGTTCAGACAAGAGCCCTGGTCCGAGGGCTCTGTGGCCCCCTGAGCCGAGGGAGGGAGGCAGGGAGACAGCAGTGAGTACTTAATGAGGGCTCCCTTTGGATGCCACTCTTTGCCCAAAAGCAGAGGCTGCTCTTGCTGTTCATTTCTTTAAGGAGTGGAGGAGGTGATTGGTGCTGGATGTCAGGACTGGCAAAACTCTTCACAGCATCTCCCTGCCTGTGGGGCAGTGCCCAAGCTCTGCCCTGACCCAAAAGCAGAGCGAGGCACAGGGATCCTTTCTCATTTGAAGTGCTGATCCTCAGCTGCAGAATGGGGGCATGAAAAGAAGATTTTGCTGTAGTTCCTCTGAAAGGGAAACTGCATCTTTATAACATTGTGTCAGGAGCAATTTTTGCTTCATATTATCACCTCAGGTGTTGTTCTGCTGGTGACTTTCTTTTCGCTTCTTTTTCTCACCTCTGCACAAATTCCGCCCTCGAGTGTGACTTTGCAGAGCACTTTAGCATCCTTAAATCCCAGGCCACGTCCAGAACAGGGAATTAGGGGGTGGTACTGCAAATGCAGCTGCTCTCACAGTGCTTAGCTCTGTAAGCCTGAAGGCCAAGCCGACAGCATGGTCGTGTAGCCAAGGGAAAACAAGGAGCTATTAAGAAGAGGTTGTAGGTTTCCAGTGCGCTGCTCCGGCTGGGGTTTGGTGAGGCAGATAATGAAGCCTGGGGTTTGTCAGAAAATGACTCATTGTCAGAGCTGCATTGGGATTTAGGCAACCTCAGCCCATGAGCCAAAGTTTCAGGAGAGTGGTGAGTTGAGAGGCTGCCAATTTTATTATTTTTTTTTTTTTAACCACCTGCTCTCAAACCCTTTCAAAAGCGTCCTTTTCTGAGGGGCTGGTGATTCTTCTTCTGAAGCTCCAGCTCCTGGAGGTGCCTGCTGTGACGTGACAGCTTTTAAGAGGAAGGTCACGCGCTCATTTCCCTGAAGAATGTTTTATCCTAAAGAAAATTAAATTTGCACATGGGGAAGAAGCAGAGTCTTCCTTTTTCCCCTTACTTGCTCCCAGCTAGGAGAGGTGACTCACCTTGTTCTGCCTGTACAGCTGATGTTAAGAGATGCCTCAGTTAAAAGAGAGCAAAATCGTCACTATTATTGATTATGACACTTTGATTAAGGAAAGGGAATATTAAACGGAATGAAACAAGGAAACAATCAATATCTTACAGTGGTTTTCGTTAGCCCATGGAGAGCTTTTAATGGAGAGAACATGTTTGAGCTTGGGCTGCTGCAGGGGGTAAATTAAGGCATCTCTCCTCAGGCCAGTAGTGAGTTCTGCATTGATAGGTCCCAGTTAAGGGGGTGCTCAGTGTCTTCTGAGGATCTTGTCCCAGAAACGGGTCACTCCTGTTTGCTGTTCCATGGGTCTCCTGAGCAGCTTGCTGCTAGGGAATGGTGAATGAGCTTGACATGGGCTGTGGGGCTGGAGAGAGCTCTGATTTCTGCTGGAAGCAGGAGATTTGAGAAACAGCAATGAGAGAAGCTAATGAGCGAGTAGCATCCGTCTGAGTGCAAATCACAGTCTCCCCATCTCTGTTTGCTTGCCAGTGTGTTGTCTAAATCATTAATACTTAAAGAGCAGTACAGCAGCTGGCAGTTAAACAGAGCCACGTTAAACAGTGGTGGGGCTGAGTGTGGGAGCTGAGACAGTCATAGGAGTGCCTGGTGGGGTGTAAGAAATGTTGTGGGTTGCAATCACAGGGTGAAACCTGCTGGAAGGAAGGACCCCCGGATGTCAGCAGGTCCAGCCTGGACCCTTCTCCCAGGGTGCTGAAACTGTAGCTCCTGGATACCTGCCTTTATAGCTGTTGTGCTGGGAGAGGGTGAGCAGAGCTCAGAAAAGGGCCTGGGACTGAGGGAGAGGGACAGGGAATGCTGCCTCCAGCTTTCTTAACCTGGGGAGATTTATGCCCTGTCTTCAGGAACTGACTGGGTTTGGAAATGAGGTGGTGTCACTCGGTGGCTCATGCCTCCCCAGCTGAGGTAGGCATGCACTTTTCTCATAAATATGCAAGCTGTTAATGCATGAGACAGGCAGAGCCATTCGGCATTATTTTTGTGGCAGGAAATTCTCTGGGCATCTTTGAAGTTAAAGCATTAACTTCTATTTTCCCATCCATTCTGTTTCTGACATGTCTGTTTTGCTCCCTCAGGGACGACGAGGAGGTAACATTTTGCTTCAGTGAGTCTGACTACTCCATTCCATGTAGAAAATAAAACTGTCCTAACAGTAATTAGGCTCTAAATGGGATAGTAATTTCTATAATGACTTTTTTCATGGCAGTCTTTGGGGAGTTGACTTTTGTTTTCCTGTGCGTGGTGAGAAAGTTGCTTAAATGTTTTCAGACTGCTCACTCCTTTATCCACATGATCCACAGCCACACAGTGTGGTCTGCCAGGGCTGGCTTTGGCCTCTGCCTGTGTTTAGGACACGAGTTAGGAGGGGCAGGGGAGTGAGATGTGGAGGAGAGACCCTTGCCCACACCCAACCTCTCCCCTCCAAGCCTCTGCCTCCTACCCTGGCTGCCTCATCAGGTTTGGGTACCACTCTTTGCTCCCGTTTGCTCCGAGCTTGCTGCCACTGCCATGGGATTGAGTTTTCCTGCTGCCAAGCAGGATAAGTTGTCTGTCTTCCACAAAGGGAAAAAATTGAATTGTGCCTTCATGGTTGAGAAGCTTTGGGCTGTCTCTGCCTCCTCATATCGGTGCCGCAGAGCACGGAATGGTCCTGCTGTATTTATAAATAAAACATGTCTTTGGGTAGTGACAGCGTTAGGAAATGATTCAAGGTTTGCATTCCAGATACAATGCGTTTGTAAATACGAACCTCGGGAGAAGCTGTGCCCCCTTCCATGTTTTAGGGAATTAAAATATTTTCATCCTGAAGTGGTAGAACCAAAACATTTTCAGTTCTTTTAAGCCTGCCTTGAAGTTAAGTGAATAAAGGCTGGAGTAACTAAAAAATAAATTACTTCCCCGATTTCTGTAATTTTTTATGGAGTTTTAAATTGAAGGCTTTTTCCTTGAAAATAGAGGGATGACAAAGATTCATTCTCTTGCCTCTTTCACTCAATATATCTAGAAACAAGCCTGCTGCTGAAGATGAAGCTCCTATTTTTGTGCCTTCTTTCACATTGCAGAGGTCTGTTCTTTGGTCTTTGATCAAACAGCCTGTCTGGCCTCCTGCCCCCACCTCCTTAGACTTATTCTCTGCCCTTTGCAATACGTTTACTCCTCACACTTCCAACTTTCTCTTCAGCATTTTGCACAAAGCACCGAGGGCAATAGTTGATGTCATCTTTTCAAAACAAAGCACAAAGGAAAGAGCAGGGGAAGTCAGTAATATAGAAGTTAAAAGTCTGGATTTTGGAGTCTTTGTAAACACACTGAGAAGTTTTATGGCTCGGGAGGTTATCTTTCAGCTGGGATGTCAGGCAGCAGCTGGTGGGAGGAATTTGTTGGACTCCTGGTGCCTTGAACATGTCACATGAACACAGTGACTGCCCTGTCCTTTCTCCAGGAGGACAAGCAGCGTGTCCCAGCAGAGCCTGAGTTTTGCCAGGGGTGCTGAGGGGATCAGCTCAGGTTTGTTGCCTTCAGTGGCAGAGCACGGCTGTCCTGTGCCCATCCCCAGCCGTGGGGATGCTGTGGCTCCTGTCCAGGGCCCAGGCACGTGGAGGGTGGGAGAGCCACATGGAAGATCTGCTCTGTCATCTGGTTTGGAAACCCCTGAGAGCTGAGGCTTTCTGTCTGACCTGGCCCTTTGAGGGATGCCCATACCAGAGGAGCAGTTCCAACTCCATATTTCTCCCTCTCCCCACATTTCTTTACCCTGCCTTTTCTTTCTTTAATCAAGTTTAATGGGCCCCTTACTGCTGACAGCGTGGACTAATGAGGCATAGATGTTCTCTTTATTATTTTTAGGAAGCTCTTTAAAAGGCACTGAGCATGCAAAGCAATGTAAAATAACTTTATCAAGTCTCTCCCCTTCACTACTTTCCAAACAAAACTTTTGTCTTTATGTTTGGAAGGCAAACGGTGTGTCCACGCCAGAAGACGATGCTGACAGAGGTGAAGATGGAGCTGCTTTGCCTGGATCCAACACTCACCCCTTGCCCACTCCTTACACCTCACTCCAGACAACGACTGCTGCCAGTGGTGACTCCAGGACTCCAGCTCTTCCACAGGCATTGGCAACACGGTGACACCTGGGGAAGCACCTGCCTGTCCTCCCAGCCCCACTGACCTGTCCTATGGCTTGGTCTGGTTTCCTCTCCTGCTGACTGGCACTGCTGTGGGGTGCCCTGCTGTGTGGTGCTGCCGTGGGGACCAGACCCGTGTTTGCTGGAAAGGACACACAAAATGCCCACTGGAGCTGAAGAAACATGTGCCACCTCTGCTGTTCCTGGCTTGCCAAGCCCAGCCCTGGCTTCAGCTCCTGTCCTTGCAGGCCTGGCTCTGAAATCTTCAGGAGGAAGGGAAATTCACCACTATGCCCCTGGAGCAGGGTGTGAGGAGACCACAGCCCTTCTGCTGCTTCTCAGCCCAGGGGTGGATTTCCCTCTGTGAATGCCAGCAGTGAGACTGGGGCTCTGATTTGCACTTGCCTCTCACAGGCAGGCTGTCACCCCTTGTGTCTCTTGCCATTGTTGTTCTGGCTGGAGTTGAGACGAGCTTGGTGGGGGCATTTGGAATCAGCCAGGGAAGTTGAGATCCCATTCACTTCCCCTGTAGCCCCTCTCTTTGACAGGGCTGTCTGCTCAGGGAGACCCTGGAGTAAGTAAAGAAACACTCTGAGAAATGAGCTGTGAATTTTTTGGTCCTCCTGGCTGTGCACTGGGCTGTGTGTGCTGTGTGGGGGTGATCCCTTGGCAGTGGGATCGTAGGCAGTGTGAGTTTGCTGCGGCTGCTGGTGGGAGAACACCCCTCACCCCATGGCCCAGTTGGCTGCCTTTGTATGCCCAAAGTGGATAAAAGCTTTCAAATTACTCCATATCGTTAAGCTCTGCAGATCCTCCTCCCACATGCACACCTTGTCATCTCTTGCATGAGCAAGGGCCTTTCTTTTACCTTTTTCTGGCAAGTCTTGAGCATCTGGCTGACTGTGATGGTGTCATCATGAGTCAGGCTGTTGAAAACTGCATGCCCTGGTCCTGCTTATTCTCTGGGATGGACAATTTCCCTCTAAGTCCTGACAAATGAGAAAAATCAAATTACCTGACATCTCTAGAGCAATTAGATATTTGAAGACCTGAACAAAACCCACAGTAGGCTGGTAGGAGTCAGTGGATTTTATTAAATGCTTTGGAGCTGACCTGTCTATTATGAAGAAACAAAGGATTCCAAAAAGTTGCCTCTGAAATCATGGAGTTAAAGGCAATTTGTGCCCATTAGTGTCAGTTTTTTCCCTTGGTTATTACTCTGTTGTTCTGTTCTCCTTTGCTGCTGGGCACTTTGTGTGCATGTAGTATGTGTTCTTACAAATGGCTGCAGTATGAAGATAAATGAGATTGGGTGCTGGAACACTCTAGCAGGAGATCAGAAATCAATCCTTGGCTTTCTTTTTAAATGACCATGGTCCAGCACAGAACCATTCCCTTGCTGCTTCTCCAGCTAATGTGCTATGGCAGGTTGCTAGGAAAATGCTTCCAGCTCTTCCTCTGTGATCTGTTTCTGCCCTTTTACAAATAAAAACAAAACCTTAGAGCGATGTGGGATGGCAGAGAGAGAAACCACTGACTGTGGGCTCCACATCATCGGTGTTAGAGAGAGCAGGGGATGAGGTTGTTCTCCACTGGGGGATGCTCTATGGCATGGTCTGTGTTGTTAACCTGGCCATTGAGACTCGACCAGCTGCATCTCTGGAAGGGGTAATGCCAAAATTACTAGGTATTTCTGAAAAAGTAACTCCAAATGTCAGCTTTTGCTGAAGTGCTGGTATGATTTCAGAGCTGGAGTCATGCTGTTTCATCTGAGAGCTGTAGGGTCTTCAATTTCAGAAGTGTTTTGCCACCAAAAAAAGTCCTGTTTTGCCTTGAAGCTTTTGACAGTTCAAGTGAGGCTTGTCTTCCTCACGCTCTCATTACTGCAGTGCCTCAGACAGCCTGGCCTGCCAGCCTAAGTTAATTCTATAGCAGAAGGAAAAGGAAAAAGACATTTCAAAATTGACTCTATTTTCTTTAAACCTGTTACTTTCTCTTCTAAAACTCTACACTGAGTTGGAAAGGGGTTTTAAAACTGAACATGTCATTTCTAACTCCTGTGTTCCTTGTGCTTCATTGCTGGGCAGTGCAGGCAGGTCAGTCGTGTTTCCACTCCCACTCCTGCTTCCCACAGCCATTTACCACGCTGTGGGTTGCCAGCTCTGCACAGGAGCCTGGTAATCCTCACTGGCTTGCTGGGCCACTGTGAGGCATGAGCTTGATTTTTTTACTGAGACCAGGTTTTATAAAACACTCAGAGATAAATTTGGGACTGCTCTGGTAACAGTGGGGCTGGAAACCTCCCTTTCCTACCTCTATATTTTAACTCCATGGGGTAACTCCACCTGAGTTCAGACCAGAACTCTATGGAAAGACTCTTCTTGGATCAAGGGAAGGATCTGGCCCTAGAGAATGTGATCCAGGCACATCTGAATGTGGTAGAGGAACATTGGCAGCTCTGTGCACTATTTTCTATTAAAGACCACTTTTTCCTTTGTGGTGTCACTCTTGCTTGTGTTTTGTAGCTTTTGTTGGGATATTATCCTAAACCTGTACGAGCTGACTGTATTTTGAGTTGGCTCAGTGAACGTGCTCAGTCTGCTCTGGTCGTTTGTGTTTCTTATTTTCTTGTTCTCGTCTCCATCCCTTACAACTATTACGTACCGTTTTACTACTGGAGACAATAAAGCTTGCACTTAGTAAAAACTCCTTGCCATTCTTGAAACAGTAAAAAGTTTTTTTCCATTCCCAGGTTGCAGCTACTCTCCAAATCCTTGGGCTGGTTCCAGCAGGGAAAGAAAATAATCCAGCCAGTGATTCATGTGGCTGGAGTGTAATTGAATTCTGTACTTGAAAGTCATCTTTTGTCTTGCCCCTCTTTAGTACCTTGTGCTAATGGTGGGGGGCACAGGTTTGCTCCTCAGCCCCTCCATGCAAGGTTTTCCTTGCTGTAACCATGAGGCACAAAGCAGCACAGGGTGTCTTTCTGTCGAGTGCCATCCCCCCAGCCTCCCAAGGCTCTTCACTCGCTCTGGTTTGACAGGCAGGGTCCATTTGACTTTGCCTCCAGAGAAGTGTCCCCGCATTGTTGGCCGAGCACGTGCAGCCCTGGCTGCTCCGTGTTCCCTCCCACTCTGCCTTCTGCTTCAAGGTTTCGAAGGGCTTTTTAATCTGTTTCTGCTTCTCCCGCTTTAAAAGCGCCTCGGTAATTGCTGTTGGGATTGTTTTGCTGGGGAGCTGCCATTAGTCCAAGGATGGAGCGTGTCAAGGACTAACCACCTCTTACGTTGTTCCTTCCCTGCTCCGCTTGCCATGACAACAACCACTCTCTGGGAGAGCCGGCCATGGGATCTCTCCCAGTCAAAAACACTGGCCATGAATTGCTACGTTTCCATGTTTGATATTTACAGCTATATTTTGAGGGGAAAGGAAATGCTTCCTCTGTGAAAGCTGTCTGTACATTCAATGTAGCCAAAGCAAGTGGGCTACCAGCTGATGTTTAGACATGTGTTTCTGGCCATTGCTGAACTGCACAGCAGAGGCTCTGGAAAGTCAGCTGGAGAGCTTGGACAGTGACACAAAATGGCAGAGTTCATCTGTAAAATAAAACTTGGCAGCAGTTGCTCTTCTCCCCTCCCAGAAGATGATTCCTTCCAGGGGAGAGGGCTGCTGGCAGCGATGCCTCACCAGCCCACCTCTCCCATTTCTTCTTCCCATCACTCCGTTCCTCTCCACATTGGAGACTGCTCTTCTGACCGTAGTGCCTTGTTCTGCAGGTGGGTGTGACTGATGGACGCTGCAGGGAAGTTTTTTGAAGGGTTGGTACAGCAATCCCATAACGAGACTTTCAGCAGGCACGGGATGGCTGGTGAGGGGTGAACATCTTTTGGAAAACTTTCATCTTGAGCTGCTTGTTCAGATTCCTCCCTGCCCACAGCCTCTTATTAGCAGGGTGCTCAGGTAGTGCTGGAAATGCCTGCAGTGCCTGGGGGCATGAGATGAGGCTCTTGCTGTTTATTCCATGGCAGCACGGATGGGAACAGGATGCTGCATGTCATCTGCTCCCGGGTTACTCTGGAGTTGACCAAATGCAGCAAACAGGCGTCACCATCTCCCTTTCTCATCAGTTCTCCTACCAGCCTAATCACTTGAAGCAGTTATTATCAGGTTGGTGACTTGTGCTAATCAGAGCCTTATCAGGGCTGTCTGGGCAAGGGGTGCTGGCAGAGACACCTTCCCCTCTGAGCGTGACTGATTTCGGATTTCAGAGGTAGCTCTGACTAATTATCACAGATCTGTGGCCATTTTTAATTATTTGCAATTATATACCTCCCTTCCAGCTATCGGGTCCCACCCTATCAGAGCAACCTCTCTTGTGGGAGCTGCCCTGCAGCAGCTACAATTCTGGGTTCAGTTTTCGGGACTGGATTTGGGAGCTGGGTGGAGAGGCAACATCTCTCAGCCTGGTTCTTGCTTTATAGTAATAACCCTGCACCACGTCCCCCAGCTCAGCTGCTGGTGCTGGATATTTCTGAGGCTCATCCACCCCCAAAAGAGTCTCCAGACTGATCAATACCCAGCCTCTGGATGGGGACAGCAGCTGGATCACTGAGAGCAGCTGAGCCCGGTATTATTTATTTTTCAGCTGGTGGAGCCAAGCCCAAGAGACCAAGAAGATCTCGGTGAGCAGCTGAGCCCTGCTGAGGAGAGCAGGGGGCAGGAGCTGGGCCCTGGCTGAGCAATCCTGGAGCTGCTGACGGGACAGACCTTCATCTTCAAATGACACTCATGCAAAATTAAACTCATCCAAGCAATCACACCATGGCCGTTAAAATGGTGCCTGGGAGGGAAGAAGAATAAACTGAGAAATGCAAATTAGGGATGTAAATCTTTCTGGCTATGTCTGGGAGGTACCTGTTTAATTAGCATCCTTGAGCAGCCTTGATGTAGTAAGTGCTAAGTAGGAAACTTGACAAATTTCCCCTGTTTTGATAGCAGGTGACTTGTGTTCTGTGTGAATTTCCACCTCGTGATTGTTTTTCTGTACTTGCTGGAGTTGTGCTGCCTGTAGCATGAGGAATTGGCTGTTGTCACCTGGGCTAATCAGAGGCTGCTGCATCGAGGAGGAGCTGAGCACCATCCTGAGCCCTCTGCATGCTGGGCATCAAAGGCCAAGGGCTTGCAGAGCTACTTCAGTAAAGTGGTGTGTGGTGGGCTTAATGTGTCTAATCATGTTTTGTGATCCCTGCCCTCCCTCCCAGAGAATTTGCCACATGGAAATTTTAGAAGCAGGGCAGGGCACTCTCCCTGCTGTGTTGGAGGAAGGTTGGGGAGCCAGGACAAGCTCCATCCCCTGCAGAGCACTCAGCCACATGGCTGGGATGCAAATCCAGCCCCTCTCCAAGGGCTGAACACGATGGTTGTCCCTTGTTGGGTTGCAGAGAGCTGCTTATGCTTCTCTGCACTGCTTCCAGTGCTGCCTGGGTGGGCCAGGGTTCCAGGGAAGGTGCTGAGCCCACACGGAGCCACATGTGTTGGTCCTGTGTAGGAGATGATCCCCAGGGCATAGAAGAGCCTTCTGCCCTGTGTGCCCTCTCTTGCACAGCTCTGTGGTGGGCTTTGGGGATTTATTCATGTGAGGGTGTGGGTTAGGGAGTTACTGAGCCTTTGTTTCCATCTCTGTCTCCCAGCACATTCCAGCTCTCTGATGCTAATTGGTACCAGCATAACATGAATCTTTTAACACTGAGAACGTTGGTGAGTTATTGGATGCTTGGCCTGGACCTGCATGGGAATTGCAGGAGAGATGTCCCAAGGTGTTGCCATCCCCCTGGCATTGCCTCGCCAGGTTTGCATCCTGCCTGGGTTCATTTTGGCAGCCTCTGGGTCGTGCTATTTAGCAGATCACTGTTACTGACCTGTCACTGTGGGAGACGGTGGGATTAGGATGATGGAGAGGTTGGAGAGGATAAACAATAATGATGCTATGTTGGTGCAGCCCAAACAATGCCTTTCACTTTCATCTTTTCTTTTTCTGTCGCTTCCCCATTCAAGTGTAATAAGATCAGTGCAGATAATTTCTGTATTCATACAAAACATAATTTTCCCTCCTGTGCTTTACCAGCTGCACTGCGGTCGGAAAGGCAAATAGGCACTTTCTTTTGCGTGGTTATGAATGGGTGCATCTGTTCCTTGAAGATAGGGAAAGCAGGGTGAAAGGACTGGGAAGGGAGGGAAGAAATCAGATGCAGCCTGTTTCATCTCCTCTGGGGAGCGGGAAGGGTGCGGGAATCAGATTTTTGCAGCGTGGGCTCAGTCCCACACTGATGTATTCAGGAGGTCGGTGAGACACCAGAGTGTGGGAGAGGCAGAAAAGGGGTTTTGTTCCATGGGGGAGCACAGCAGGGATGCCCCAGGGAGCTCAGCCCCACCTTGCTCAGGGCCTGTGAGCCACCACACCAGGACAGCCAGAGCTGTGCACGAGACTGGAGCCATGAACTGAACTGGGCTGGGCTTGCTCTGCCCTGGCTGGAAACCACACCTGCCTTGCTCCCTGGGCTCTCAGAGGCTGCATCCCTCATCCTGCATCTCCACATCCCTCATCCTGCATCTCCACATCCCTCATCCTGCATCTCCACATCCCCCGGGCTCTTCCCAACAGCCCTGGCTGGAGCTACAACAACACCAGCAAAGGCAGGAGGAGACTCAGGGCTAGAGGTTCTTGTACAGCAGCCGATCTCATTTATTAGGCTTTCTTTCCTCTGTCCTTCCCCTCTCCTGAGACAGGCCCACTAGAGAGGTGAGGGGAGGGAGGAAAAGGGGTTTAATTTTCTCCTGTTATCTGCTGTCTCCAGCTGTGAGCCACACTGACACCCCAGGCCTCCATTCATCATCCCATCTATGTGGTCATAAATAATGCAAGTGCTCTGCCCCTGCCCAAGCCCAGATCCTGGCAGCAATGCTCCAGCACGTTCCCTCCTCCTGCTGCCATCATGTTGGGCTCCTGCCTTCATTGCTTCTGACATGGAATCATTAGGCATTAGCAGTTGGCTTTGCCACCTAATGACACAATCATCTGCAAACATGTTCTTCCTCCAAGCAGGATCTTTTCTGCCAGAAATTCTGGTGCTGTCCCTCCCACTGAGGTGGGAGTCCTTCTGACCTCTCTGCCAGGTTGTTTCTGTTTTCTCATGTGCTTTGTGAGTCCAAAGGTTTCCAGACGTGGGAAGTGAGCACCGCTTTGGAGTGAAATACAATTCATGCCACTTAAAATCAGGATAAAAGTTTTCCAAAGCCACTGGGAGCTTCGCTGCTGCCTTCTGCCACAGGTCCTGCCATGGCTTTTACAAGTTAAAATGTCCCCATTTAACAGCCCAAGTGACTAAAGCAGAGATGTGCTAAATGTCAGGCTTTGAAGCTGAGTGGTGGAGATGGTGGGCTGGGAACCAAGCAGTGCAGGGACAGGCTGCCTTCCTCACCATCTTCACCTTCCTCTGTAATGCAGCAACACTCTTCTTAATGCTTCCTTTCTTTGCAGTTTCTTCAGCTGCAGAAAGCAGCAAGGAACCAAATGGAAGTGGGTTGGTTTGGGTGAACAGACCCTGAAAATACCAGATGGTCTTGCATGAGCAGTGCTTTTATTGATGTGGCAGCATTGTTGGGTGCACCAGCTAAGGGGAGAGGGGGCTGCTCCAGCTCACAGCATCCCAGCAAACCTCCCAGCCAGCTCCCTGCAGGATCTGCTGCTCTCACTGCTGCTCATGGGTTCAGGCATGGTTAATCCCAAGGGCACTTTGGGGTTTAGCTCTTTGCATCTTGCAGGCCAGCACTCGGAGATAAATCCCTATAATTTGCAAAGCTTTCAGTGGTGGTGAGGCCTGTGGTTACTCTGAGTCTTGATGGAAATGGTTTGGACACCCCTGGGTTGGTCCTGATGTCTGTTTTCATGACAGCATTTGGAGGGAGCACAGCAGCAATTTCTGGGGCTGGAGATGCTTGGGAGTGAGTGTGCACCTCCTGGTGCCTCCTGACTTGTAATTCCCAGGGCTGTGAAGGGTCCTGGTGACTCCTGGAGCAGCTCTACATTGGGAAAGCACTCAGGGACATGCAGCCAGGCAGCTGCCACTGAGCACCACTCACCCTGTAATTTTGTGGGTGGGCTGCAGGACTTTGGGCTCAGGTATTACTGCACTACTTTAATGCTGGGGCAGGTTCTGCTGTGGAGACCAGGAGGGAAAACTGCTTATTTCTTACAGCCATATAAATCTGATGTGGCCACCAAATTGTTGTGATGAGGCTTTGGAGGGATTTTTGCCTTTCTGTGGCCCGTGGCTGCAGAGTCCATATTTCTAAGTTAAGAAATCAGGAGTCCAGTAATTGAATCTCTCTCCCCCTTCCTATAAAAGCAAATAATTGATTCCAAGACCATGTGATACTAAAAGAAAAGACAGTGAAAGGAGTTCATTTTGGGTTCCCTTTATTGGCCTCTTAAATTCTGAGCTTTGCAGCCACGCTGGGAGTGTTTTATCGATCTCTTTTCACAGCTATGAGTAGAATGGACTTAACTGCCCATTATTCTGGGACCCAGGAGCCAGGCTGTTGGGGGGCAGCAAGAGTTTGTGGGAACTGGAAGGGGGACAGCTTTAACCTGGGTGACCACAGTGCTGAGGATCCTGACCTTGGGAAGGGACATGCTGAGGTGCATCCTGTGAGAGTAACACCAGCAGAAGGGAGAATTTTCCTGTTTGTTGGCATCTGAGTGGCCTGGGATTGTGCCTGAGAGCAGGAGATGGTCTCTGGGTTTGAGCTGCCGATGGCCATGAGTGGTCACCCAGAAAGCTGCTGAGGATGCAGTCAGATGAGCTTCATTGGGATGCAAATGGATGTAAATTCATGTAAACATATGTCTTGATGCAGGTAGCAGCTCGTGCCCAAATTATGCAAATGTTCTAATCCAATAATGCTAATGTCATGATTATCCAGCAACACGAAGTTCATTAATATGGTTCCCTGGCTCTTACACCCATCACTGTCAACATGATTACGCTGAGGCAGAGACTTGCAGCATCTCTGGCAGGTAGAGCTGCTCTCAGGGAGAGGGGAAGACATCCAGGTCGTGGTGGGACTGGGGAGGACTGTTCATCTGCCTGGTGAGGCCCAGAGGTGCCACGTGTGGTGGGGAGTCCCCTCCACGTGCCAGCCAAGGTACCACCTGGGTGCCCTGCTCTCCTGGGGAAGCCATTTCTCCCACAAGGAGACTCGGAGCACATTTCCCAGTTTCCAAAAGCCTGCAGAGCAGCCAAACTAGGATGTCTCAATATCCATGGCTGTGATCAGATGAACAGGACTAGCAGGGCCATCTAGTGACTCCTCTGGCTGCTTAATGACCTGGGAGGTGCCCCCCTCAGTGGGTATCATTTTAGTGTTTGTATTTTGAGGAATGCCCTGTACCTGTCCAACTCTCCCTCCATCTCCCCCTTTTTCAGCTGGTGGCTGTCCTTTGCTCAGCAGGTTCACCACAGAGCTGGAAAATGCTTGGGCTTCCTTAGGGTGGAATGGAATTTTGTCCTGAGTCGGGTGACATAAGGTCAGATGGCTAAATAGCCCATGGATTGGAGAGGAGAGGATCCTGCAGGCTGGCTTGCCTTCCTCAGCACCGCCAGGAAAGCTGCTCTCCAGGCAGGAGTCAGCCTGTCTCGGCTGTGGCCTCAATTCCTTCCCTGCTCCCCTTCAGGTGCCACTTGCCAGGGCACTCTGGGGTTCCCTCATTCCCAGCTGCTCCTGCAGCTCGGGCTGCCTGCCCTGGGAAAGGCTCAGCACATCACCCCACTGCCTCCCCAGCCAGCAGGTACCTCCAGCAGGTACATCCACTGGGATGCAGTCCCAAAGAAGTGTGAGCTTGCCCTGCCTAGTTCAGGGAAGCCGTGGCTTTTTGCCCCTCCTGACCCCACGGTGACGATGGATTTACCCTTCTTGCTCTTTCATTTCTTTTGTTGTTTTGCAATGTGGGCAAGATACTGGGATTTGGGGATAGGGCCAGGAAAATGCCCTGGCAGCCCCAGAGGACCATTCCCTCCCAGCTCATGTTGAGTCTCATGATCCAGGGACGGGCAGGAGAACTCCCAGCCACGGGAGGAGCAGCAGCCAGGACAGAGCTCCGCCAGCCATGGCAGGGCTGTGACAGGTACCTTGACTGCACGGGGGCTTTGGGTAGATTGCTTTTGACAGGATGTCGTTAGCCTGATGCGTATGTGGGAGAGGAGCAGCTATAATGCTCTCTTAATGCAGCCAAATTGCTCTTTAATACTGCAAACCCAAGATGTTATTTCACGAATCCCCGGAGCTCCCTATGCAGCATCTCGGTGCTGCCAGTTATTGGTGCCCTTTTCCCTCTATTGCATCCAGCTCTGAATTCTCAGAGCGTGGGGTGGGAGCCGTTCCCCCCGTGCCTCCCTGAAGCTCGGCTCCTTTCTGCCCTCACTTGGCTTCCCCGTGCTAACTCTGGACGCTGTTGTGACTCCTGAAATGCCTCTTCTCACCAAAATGTGAGCAGAAAGCCTATCCATTTCTATGGCAACAGGGCCGGGCCCTAAATGCTGGTGTTAACTCTGCTTCTGGACATTTATGGAGTTGGAAGAGCTGGGTGTGCAGGAGGCAGTGAAGCCCAGCCCGACTGCAGCTCCCCAGGCCAGCATCGTGTCCCAGCCACCAGGAGATAAGGTGCTGCTGCAGAATAAACATTGGGCTGTGCTCCTGCTTGCCTGGAAAGTCTTGAGGAGGGATGTTGTCATCCTCCTGCAGCTGGGAGACAGTCAGGAAGAGGGGAAAGCAGGGTAAAAGTACTAAGACGAGTCAGCTGGGTAATCTCAGAGGACGTTTACTCCAGCTTGGAAAGGCACTGAGAGCAGATAAAATTAGTTTAATAAGAGTTGATGCTACACAGAACTCTCCCCTCCCTTGATTGCAAGGGAGTGGGTCTGTGTTTAGCTTACAGGCACAGAACAATCAGAGCCAGTGCCATGCAAGAGGGTGGCTCTGCCTGGCCTTGTGATGGCAAACACCTGCTAAGGCTCTGGAGTTAGGAAGAGCCCACAGACCAGGAGGGGAAATAGAGGAAAACAGCCACGAAAGGCTCACTCCTGAGAAAATGCCCCTGAGGACTGGGCTCTGGACAGTGCTATGCCCCAAGATGGGATGTCACTTTCCTCTTGGGCACCATTTGGTTGGATTTTCCTGCAGCTCCCATTCTGCACAGACCCACCCCTCATGAATCCATATGTATTTAGAATGTACTCTGTATAGCTGATCTTTACAGCAGCTGATTATCTCCTCTGGTTGATTTGCAGGTGCCTGGCATGTTGGAAATGGTGTGTCAGGGCAGACACAGCACATCCCCTCCCCGAACAGGAGGGCAGACATTTCACAGGACTCCGAAAAACCAGTGCATTAAAATTACAAAACAAAACACCAACTATTTTGGGATTCACATCGAAATGGCAGCATATGCTGCACATTAAACATCAGCCCCTACCAAAAGCAGAGCTATTTCTGGGCCCCTCCTGAAGATGCAGGGAGAGCAGATGCCTCCCTCCCTCCTCCTGGAAGCTCCTTTGCAGGTCCATCTGCAGGTAGCAAAGTGCTGGCCAGGAAGATGTCACTAGTTGGCTGTTTCATAAGGTCTCTGGGAACCTTAAGCAATAATTTGAGGGAAGAGGCCTCTTCCTTGCTGGCATTTGGCCTTTGCCTGCCTTTCTGCAAGGGTTTGTTTGTGTCTGCGTCGTAATGGAGTGTGGGTTGTATTTTACCACAGTGATTTCGTTCGCAGCTAGTAATTGCTGGTTAAATCTGGTCAAATGATGGTTGTTAGCAGGGCCTGTTTGAGCACAGATAACCTCAGATATTATCCATGCAGAGGAGCAGTGGGGTCCGGGTTTCGCGGGGATATCGGCCCTGCTGGGGAGCTCTAATCGGCACAGCCGGCAATAAGCTTCTTAGGATTATTTCGCCAAGTTTCCCAGTTATCATTATTATTATTGCTTTACTTAGCAAATGCAAAGGCTGTTTAATCAGGTAGGGTCTGCAATGCACTCGATGGGCTCAGCCAGCCCCCCCCAGCAATCGAGGGCAGAGATCTTTCAGGGGAAGCAGCCTGGTTGCCAGTAGCTGTGCGTCAGCCAGGAGACAGTGCCCTGAGTGAGCCAAGAAGCCAGGCACATGTTGCTTTTCAATTAACCCCCTTCCCATGCACACAGCCATGCTGGAGCTAAGCTCATTTGAAGAAGAAAAAAATATGTTTCATACCTACCAGCCAGAGGAACTGAAGGCAATGTAGGTACCAAGACATTCCATGGGGATGAAGGGGTCTCTTCCAGCAGCACTTGCAGAGTGTTGGCATCCCCTGACAGTGTTGATATCCCCCATTCCTGCCCCAGCAGCCAGATTGAGCTGGTGTTTTCTTCTGGAACCCTCCCCTGCCTAAGGCTTTGGGTACTTCTGGTGGCTTAATGCAGGTTTAAAAATGGTAGGGAAAGTGCAAAATGTGAGCCAAGGCTGTGCAGGCTGGTGCTGCCCTGTGTCACCTCCCTGGGGGACTGACAAACCTCCCTGCTCCCAGCCTGCACTGAGTCCCTCCAAGCCTGAGTGAGATCCAGAGGTAGTTCCTCCGAATGGAGGCTTTAATTTGCCATCATCTCTTTGTGCTCTCTCCAGGCTCTTTTCCAGCAGCACCAGCAGAGCAGCAGGGTTCTGTGAGATCTTTTGGGTTTGAGCTGACAAAGTATCAAATAAAGAACTGGTGGGTCAGTCGCTGAATCTCTGGTAAGTGATGGGATGTGCCATCCTGCTGCTGTACTTGTCATTTGGGAAGGAATTGATCAAACTGGAATCGGCCCCTGTTCCTATTGATTTAAACCTGGAACAGCGGAATTTGATGCTTACGTGTTTGAAAGAAAATTGATTGAAGTGTGTCCTGAGGATAGCCTGTGTTTTTCAATGCATGTCTAATAATCTGTGTGCTGCTCTTTTGTGGGCTGTAGGAATATTCCTAATATTCCTCCTGTTTGCAGGGCAGCTCCCTGGTCACAGGAGGAAGCCGGGCTGTGGCCTGGCTCTGCACAGTTTTTGTCTGGATGTGCTTCAGCCTCTGCTTGTGCCCCGTTCAGAACAACATTTAAATTAAGCTCTGGGCTGCCCTGGGTCAGGAGGCTTTTCTGAGCCTGGACTACAGTTGGAGTGATGGTTCCTGCATCCCAAGTGCAACGTCACTTGTGCTGAGCTCTTGTTGCAACTTTCAGGCATCACTGGGAGGTGTCTTAGTGAAAACACAACTTCTGACAGGGACAATGGGCTCTTCTCCATCATCCTGTTTTGATGCTCGCTCTGTGATGGCCACATCCACCTTCTCTGAAGGATGTCCCCCCTTCATGCTGGGATGGGTATCCCTTGGCTTTGCTCCCTGACAGGCAGAGCTGTGGGTCTGGCTGCAGAAATTGGCACCCTAATGTTTAAACCCTCCTCTCTTCCCTCCTGGGGGGCTGGTGAGGAAGGCACACCCTCTTTTTCGGGGCAGCGAAGGCCACATGCGTGGGCACTGCAGCAGCTCGGAATCGCCCTGGCAGAGCTGGGGATCAAATCAAGTCACATTCCAGGGCATTAGACAGACGGTGGGAATTAAGAGCTTTACCTGGAAACTGGCTTTGTATCTCCAAGCCCTGCCCAACTCTCTATTTTTGTCCCTTTTACCTTCCATGTTGTCGTGCGTGGCAGTGTGTGGTGCCTGGCTGTGCGGCCACCCCAGCCACATTTGGGGAGCCCTTGGAAAACGTGGGGCTGTGCTGCCCAGGACGAAACACTCAGGCAGTATGAGAAGGTAAAAAAAAGTAGTTTATCAAAACCAAGCTGCTTGGGGACTCATTAAAAGCTAAGGAAAGGCTCCAGCTGCTTTCAGTAGGCCTGGGATGAGCCAGGGACTGGAAAGTCCCATCTGAGCTATTAGCAGTAAATCTTGGTTTTGTTCCTTTCAGTCTATAAGGCTGGGGACAGGGTCTCCCTTGGGGGCCACTCCTGCCCTGATTCAGGGAGCTTTGTCTGCTTCAGTTCTGCCTTTGCTTTCCCCTTCATCTGGTCCCCTTGTTGCTTTTCTGGATCCCTGGGTGAGCTGAGCATCTCTCAGTTGGTGCTGCTGGGCCCTGATCCTGACTGTGAGTTGTTGATGCAGGAGGAGGAAGAGCTCAGATTTTCACCTTAATTCCCAGAGCCTTGGTTTTCTGACCTATAAAACAATCCTTGCCTATATGGGTTTTGTGCTCTTTGAGGAAACATTTGAAATGATGACGCTTTTGTAATGATAATAACAACATTAGGCTCTCATACGTAACTTAATTTTACTTATTTATTTATTTGCCCTTTCTCAGAGGAAATTGCTGCTTTCTTTTCTGGGCTTCGGGCCCAATTTTTGCTTTGTTCTGACTGAGGCCACACCACATCCTGGATGCTGCATCCAGGCTGCTCCAAAGCCAGAGGCACCTCTTTGTGCTTCCCACCTATCATCAATCCACCTGTGATATTTTCAGCCTTGACATGCAGAGCAGCTGGCATTTCCATCTGAATGAATGTCCTGGGAGTCCTGGAATGTGGGATGGGGGTTAAACTGTCTCAGGCTGGATCTGCTGTTGGATCTTGCTTTATGGATCATCCCCTGCACAACAGGCAGGAGCCACCTCAGAGTGAAAATGTGGCAGGGAGAGGAAGGAGTGATGAGCAGTCTCCTGCTTTCCCAGGTCCTTAGAGCATCCACGTGCATCATGTCTGGGTACAGAGCAATGACAAGTTTGGATGCTTCAGGAGAGAAACATTTGCTTTCCGGTGAGAGCAAATTAGGTTTGCCTAGTGTCAGTGTGTTATGAGTCAGGGACATGCATTAACATTTACCAAAATCTGAATGAAAACTGAACTCTGCATTAGACAAAAAGGTTGGGTGTCATTTTGTTGGGATTTGGGGAAAATCCTCTGAAGAACAGAGCTTTGTTTTTAATAGACACCTGCATGCCAGCCTCCAGGAGTCTGCAGCTCTGTGCACATTGAGAAAGGGATCTGTGTGCTGTCAGGTTACCTGGAGGTGCCAGCTGTGAGCAGCTGGACGTGATGCTGGGTGACCAGAGCACACTGTGTGTCCCAGCCTCGTGCCAGGTGCCCCACACCTGAGCCAGCAGAGGGGCTACACAGGGGACCTGCCCCTCGAAAATATTTTAGACACATTTTCCTGGGCAGGGTTGAGTTACTGAGCAACATTTTGCACCATGTTCTCGCAGCGTTTCTCTTCTGGCATTCCTTGCTCAAAAGTCCACTTCCAGTAGCTTGTGGCACCACAGATTTATTGATTTGAGCACAGGAGGAGATTAGTAAAAACTGCAGTTTGAGACCAACTCCTGAGCAAACCACAGCTCAGCATTTTCCAGGGAGCCTGCGGCAAGCTGCGGGGAGCCTGTGCCTGTCCTGGCTGGTGATGGGGCCCTGGCCCTGCCCTGGGAAGGTCACTGGAGGGGTGCTGAGCACGGCCACAGTGGCAGGGAACCCTGGCCCAGCCCATCACTTGCTCCTCTGTGATGCTCTACCTGCTGCATCGCTCCATGCCACAGCCACACGCTGGCAGGGAGAGGCTGTGCCGCCCGGGCTGTGAGCAGGAACCATGTGTTGCTTCAGCCCCTGGTGCTTCAGCCCCAGCCCCAGGGGCTGCAGGCAGCTCACCCAGCCCGCCTGGCCGGTGCTGAGCTCTGGAGGGGGCATTGCTGTGGGTTGAGGGCAGCTACGGCAGCAGGGCTCCGAATCTGGGCTGTCCCTGCCCCTGCGTGCCGTGGGGAGTGGGCAGCGTGTGACCTGTGCCCCAGCTCAGGGTGGGGCACAGCACCTCCCTGGCACAGTCTGCGGTGAGCCGTGGGGGCACGGGGGCTGCCACCATCCCTGGGGACTGCCACCATCCCTGGGGACCGCCACCATCCCTGGGGACTGCCACCATCCCTGGGGACCGGGGCAGCCCCGCATCCCCCTCCGCATCACGCCGGGATGCGACGCAACAGGACGATGGCTCCTGACACTGCCGTGGTGACCTCTACGCCCCCCGGGGGGGTCTGGCAGGGACCAGCCCTGCCGTGGCAGGCAGACGGGTCGAAGCCCACCTCCCCACACCCCATCACCCCAGCTTGTGCCCGGCCGCCCCCGGGGCTGTGCCGGGGAAGGGGCGGGCGGCTGGCTGCCCCCGCCGGTGGCCGTGCGGCCGGGGCGGCAGGCCGGCCACAGCCCTCATTCCTCCGCTGCTGGGTACCGCTTTGTTGCTAGCTGGTGACATCACCCGAGAGCCCACCCCCTGCCTCTTATCCGTCTCTCCGTCTCGCTCATTTATTCCCAGGCAGCGCTGGCAGGAGCAGGGGCTGTGCGGGCGCCAGGGCTGGCGGCAGCAGCAGCAGCAGCATGTGTGCCGTGTCTGGGGCTCAGGGTGCGAGAACCACGTAAGGTGCCCGCCGGAGCCTCCCTCCCCTCCCGCCTCCGCTGCAGCCCCCGGCGGAAACTTCACGGCTCCCTCACGCACTGTCCGGGCTTCTCCGGAGGGGCTTGGCAGCGACAGCCGCATGCATGACACTCCGAAAAGGAGAGAAAACCACCATAAGTATCCAGGAGCACATGGCTATTGACGTCTGCCCCGGCCCCATCAAACCCATCAAGCAGATCTCCGACTACTTTCCCCGCTTCCCCCGCGGGCTCCCCGCCGCCGTCGGCCGCAGCGGTGCCCTGCGCCCCGCGGTCAGCCAGCCCTCCGTGAGCCCCGCCGAGGCGCCCCGCGAAGACGATGAGGACGTGGACCAGCTTTTCGGAGCGTATGGCACGACGCCCGCCGAGCAGCCGGCCAAGAGCCAAGCGCCCGAGGAGCTGGTGGACCCCGAGGGCTACGAGTCCGACGACTGCAGTAAGTTCCTAAGTTTCCGTGCGAGGGCAAGGGGGGGTCTCGGCGCTGCCTCCCCATCTTGGCGCCGGAGTCGTGTGCCCTTCCCGGCTGCCAGCCATGCTGCCCATGCCTGGGATCACACTGCAGCAGTGAGGAGCCCCCGGCTTCGGCTGGGCGGGCTGTCACGGCACCGCTCCGGGGTGCGGGGGGCCCGGGGAGTGTCCCCGCTGCAGCCGGGCTGGCCGCTGGACCCAAACTAGGGAAGTCGCCTAAGAGCCACCAGTTGCTGTGCTTTGCTGTTGCGGTTGGTGCACTTCTCTGCCTCGTCCCTGCTCGGCTCCGTGCCTCCGAAGGCTGCCACCTGGGCTCAGACCCTCCGGTTAATCCTCCTCGGTGGTGGCGGGCTGCTCCGGCCACCCTGCCCATGAGCTGGCCATGCGCTCCAGCATCGCCCGGCTCCACATCGGGGAGATTTGTTTGGAATGACATCCGCCCAGGAGCTCGCTGCCCTCTCCCTCGGCAAACTCTGGCATGTCATTCCTCCATTCCTCACCCTCCGGCTGCAGGCAGAGCCCTGCAGGAGACCAGAGAGGGCTTTGGAGCAGAAGGCTTCTCTTCTGGTAGATGCAGGTGTTTGCAGCAAGGGTTAACCCCTCCCCACCCAAAACGTCCTTCCCACCCGGCGCGGTGGAGCTTGCAGGCTGCAGGGCGGCTGCTGCCTGGCTCTGCCAGCCACGGTGACCGGGGTAATGTGATTTCCCTCGGAGTCGGATAAAACCCAAGGGCTCGATTCAGCCTAACCTTCAGGGGCCAGATCCTGCTCCTGCTGAGCACAAAGTTTGCGGCCGGGAGATGCCGAGGAAGGGAGTGGGTGCTGCTGAGCAGTGCTGCGTGCTCGTCCTGGGGGAAGGGGAGGCTGGGCTGTTTACGGCCCAGCGCCGGGCAGGCAGTGGCTCTCCCTGTGCAGAATGTCACAGCCCTGGCTCGGCCTCGCTGCTGGGCACTGGGCTGGCCTGAGCTGCTGCCATCCATGCCAGACCCCGGAGCGTGACCCCAAGGGGGGCTGGCTGAAGGGCTGTGCTGCTGCAGGGCGACACAGCCATCCCTGTGCCCCCCTCTGCCTGCTGACCACCAGCTACAGCCCCAGGAGAGGCTGGGTGTTGGGTGCCAGCCCCAAACTGGTGCTCCCTCTCTCCCCATCCCGGTGTCAGGGTCATGCTCTCTGTGGAGAGGAGAGAGCTTGGGTGCTGCCAGGGAGAACATCTCTGCTAAGCCGCGTTTGTCCCGGCCGGACAGTTATCGGTGACTTTAACCGGATTTGGGTTATTTGCTGCTCTAATTATGAGATCGACTTTGCTCGCCCTGGCAGTAGAAATGGGAGCAACTGGACTGCAGGGCCAGGGGGGGGTGTGGAAGCTGAGGCACTCAGGGCCCCAGGGTACAGTGTTTTCTCCAGGTGACTTGCATGGAAGTAGCCCAGGGTGCTGCATTCTGCATTTCTCCCCTGGCGATGCTGGGAGAGGCTCGGCTCCGTGCCGGCGGCCGGCGGGTGTTTCCCTCACCCTGGCTGGTGTGAGGAAGAGTGTTTCTTGCAGCGTAACAGGTGTCAGGCAAACTGCTGAGGCTCTTTTGCCAGATGTGGTGGGTGTTCAGCTGGCAAAAGCACAGCAGTGCCAGGAGCACAGTGGGGAGGTGGGACTGCTGGTGTCACATCTCTGGGGACGGCACAGGTTGGCTCCAGCCACCCTCAAGATGCTGGTTGGCATAAATGTGCAGGATGAGACTGTCACTCCCCCATGTTTAGCAGCCAAGTTGTAAAGCCAGACGAGTTCCCTGTTCCCATTTCCCAGCCAGGGAGCTGGGAGGGGATTTGTGCATCCTGACTGGAGCCATCAGCTACACTGGGGAGTGTTGTTTAGCTCCCCTTTGTCCCTGAAGGGTGATTCAGGGCTGCTGCATTAGTCACCTGCACTAAATTTCCCCTGTCTGCCGTATATCAGGACAATGTTGGTGGTTTAGGTGGTGTCTGTCCCCTCGGGTGACACACAGGGTTCAGGGAGTTGACTGAGGTCTCTGGGGATGGTGGTGTCAGATCCTGGGTGCAGCACCCACAAATCAAGGTGTTGCTGGGCAGTGGCACATCTTGCCTCGCTCCCCAGAGATACTCCTCACCCAGCCCCGGAGGGGTGCAGGGAGAGGGATTTTGCCATGGCAGGATCAATCCAGAGGAGGAGGAGAGCTCTTTCCCGTTTGTCCCACCTGCCTGCGGGTTTCCCTCCTCCAAAGCCAAGCGATGCTGCTGGCTGGCTGGGCGTGGGGAGGAGGAGAGCTGCCCCTGCCCGGAGAAATGCAGCATTTGTCTGGGTTTCCCCAAGCTCATTCCTGCCTGGAGTTACTGCTCCAGGCTGGGGTTTCCAGCAGCACCAGCTTGATGGGTGCCATGGACATGTTGCTCGGTCACCACAGCCGTGCAGGGTGGCATCGGCAGGGGCTGAACTGGAACTGCCATCCCTGCTGGACCTTTGGCACCCCAACAAGGCTGTGGGGAGAGGGCAGGGTAGGGTCTGCCTAGCCCTGCTGCGGCTCAACTGGGCTGAGTCCTTGCACCCCATTCCTTAATCCTTTCCCAAGTTGTGCTCCAGACCCCACCGGCAACCCTTGGAGTGCCTGTGGAGCTGGTGGGAGCTGTCTTCTTCTGGGTAGCTTCTCCCTGGGATGGGGCAGCTCCAGGTGCAACCCTGGGAGAAGCATCGGTGTCGGCTCCCATCCAAGCAGGGTGGCCTGATCCAGTGGTTTGGCATCCACAGGGAGCAGGAACATGTGGGGGGCAGATGTGTGCATGTGCATGGGCTTGGTTCTTTGGAAAATTAAGAATCCCCAGGCTGCATGAGGCAGGTGGAATCCCTCCATGGATAGGCAGGGATGGGCTGAGGTGGGAGGACAGATGGTGCCAGTCATGGGAGGCTGATGCAGAAGCTCAGGTTGATGGCTCTGGGACACCTCTCAAGCAGCCTGTTGAATGCAGCAAGTGGCAGGGAGCAGGCAGGGGCAGGGAACAAACAAAGCAGATAATGACTGGAGACGTCTGGGCTGGCTCTGGGATTACTGGGAATTGCATGGAGCCAGCTCTTCCCATCAGACCTGCCAGCAGTGCTGGTGTGAGGATTTGCTGGGTTGTGGTGGGCACCTGCTGCCATCCCAGGAACCTTGTGAGACCCTGGGAGAAGGACTCATCACTGCTCTGCACCTCCTCTGTCCTCTGGGACCAGAGCCCAAGCTGTACAAAGCAGGACTCTTCCTGCAGCGGGTTTGTCCCCAGTGGAGCTGCTGAGGAGGTGGAATGAGGCAGAAGTGGTGGAAAATGTGGTGAGAAAGGTGTTTTGGTGCTGTTGGACCAGAATTAGTATGTGCTGTGAGCTGAGAGGACTGGGATATGAGGCTGGGAAGGGGGGATTCACTCCTGCTGTCCTGGGACACCAGGCTGTCACCTCACCTTTGGTTCCCCTCGCTGGTGCCTGGTGACAGCAGCAGTGCCCTGGCCCCTGGGGTCCCTGGCCACAGGGGATGCTTCCCACCCATTCGGGCAGCACACTGCCAGGGAAACTTGATTTGCAAGGAAAATAAGCAAATGCCAGCTAGATGGCAATGTGCCACCTGCGAGGAGCTGACTCTTGCCTCCCATCTCCCCTGATTTCACCCACATCGCTGCCCCTCGACTGCCTGCACATTCCCCTCCACAGCACCAGCAGGAATTTGTACCTGGCAGATTTTTAAAGGTCTCTGAAATCTCTGCACAAGCAGCACAGAGGCAGAGACACAGTCCCTGTGAAGAAGCACTGCCAGGGCTTCTGTCACGGGGGACAGCACTGGAGGGAGCAGTAACTGTAATGGGCCAGCAAGTTTCCAGCCCTTGGAGAAATGCCCCGTTCCCCTGAGCTGCCATTTGGCTTTGGGAGGAGGCTGTGGTCACACTGGAATTCCCTCCCCGCTCTGTGTGTGTTTGGCTCTGGGTTTTCAGCTGGGGACACAGCCTGAGAGGCAGGGGGCTGGCATCCCTGGGAGAGCTGCCCCACGCTGTTCCTGCCAGGGCTGTTCCTGTGTGCACAAACGCCCAGCCAGCTGTGTAGCGTGGCCAGTGTTATTCGTGGAGGAGCAGGCTCGTGAGCTGCGGAGCTGCAGCCGCATGGAAAGGACTTGTGCAAAGTGCGGCTGAGAGGGCAGTGGCGGGGCGCGGCGGGTCGTGCCGCCTGCTGCAAGCTGCGCCGCGCAACTTAGTTAGCAAGGCTCTTCTTTGCAGCAGAGAGGATAATTAGGCAGGCAAAGCCGTCGTGGAGATATTAATTACTGGCTGCTTAAAGACGTAAAGAAGAACGTCTTAAGGGGTGCAGGGTTTGCAAGTCACCTGGCAGTGCTTTTGGCCAGACAGGGGGAGGGAGAGGAGACGGCGAGGGGAGATGTGCGTTGGAACGGGGAGGATATTTACTTCTGAAAGGCAGCTCCTTAGCATATGCTGCCACTGCTATTTATAAGCTTTGAATCGTCTTTTCAATCCAGATAAGGCCAAAAGAAGTATTTTTTTACTCGGGAAACCAGACAAACCACTGCAGATTTTGGCAGTGCCTGGAGCACGGCTTTGCCAACCAGACCACAGTGTGAGCTGCCTGTGCCAAAGAAATGTGTGTGGGTACTGGGCAGTGTGGAACCAAGGTCTGAGCGCCTCGGGGAGCTTGTATTCCTGTAGCCCTCCCAAGGGACACACAGGGAGTGGCTCTGGATTAGCTCCTGTCTGCTCTCCCCTGGGATAGATGGGTATCGGGAAGGTGCTGGTGTGGGGTGAGCTCTCACACTTTCCTGCTGGCCACCCCATCAGTCCTCCAGGTAGAGGCTGCACAATGTGTGTCCCTGGTCACCCAAGGAGCCTTCAGCCCCCAGAGATGCTTGTTCCCAGTGAGTGATCGTGGCCAGGGACACCCTGAAGTGCTGGAGATGAGCACAAGGCACCTGGTGAGGCCAGCACATGAGGGCAAGCAGGGTCTGTCTGGGCATCCCTCCTCCAACAGCAATGGAAGCAGCATATGGGCCGTGGCCTCTGGCATCTCCACTAATGAAGGAGCCACACGGCTGCTGGTTAACGAGGGGCCCTCCTGCTGCCTCCCCACCAGACTCCAGCCCTTCACCTTCCCCACTTCCAGGGGGCAGGAGGAGACACAGTGCCCGGCTGGAGAAGGGAACTGACACCCCTTGCTACCCCATGTTGGAGCCCAAGGGGTTCCCAGATCTTTCATCTTTGTATTTAACGCTGAAGGCAGTTTTGGGGGGTTGTTAATTGCAATACTGTATTTCATTAAAGGAAGAGAGAGGGAGAGATTTGAAGGCCATCTCTAAATTGAAATTGCTGAAAGTCTAATTGCTGCTGACATCAGGGACCATTTAGTGCTGTAAAACATAATTGCATCTCTGAACTGTTCTGAGCAGATAAGTGTTCCTCTGAACACTCCTCCTGGAGAAGACAGAAGAGCTGATGAGCATCCATCAACCAACCTCGAGAAGAAGCAGCTCTCTGCTTTGGAGCTTACCAGGGTCTGGCGCTGTGTCTCCAAAATGAAGAAATATTAATTGCTGTAGCTTTTAAGTGAAAAACCCATGGTCAGGCAGGGGGCAGTTGCAAGGAAGAAAAGTTGTGCCTGGTTCTCATTCCTGATGCTATTGAACTGAGCCTTCACCAAGGAAGGAAGGTCTCCTGCCTGTGTGCTGGATCCGGTCCCTGCTGGGTTTTTCTGTAGAACTGGGGACATCCTGCCCTGCCTGCAGCAGCAGACCAGAGTCCTGTGAGGCAGCCAGTTGGCACCATGTGCTCCAGGTGCTGACAGGAACGTCCGTGTCCTAACATGCTGTGCTGTCCCCGGGGCATGTCCCAAAACCTCCCACAGGGTGCATTTTCATGGAATAGCTCATGGCAATGCCAACTTTCAGAAGTGTCCCATTTCCACCTGCCTTCCCCACCTTCCCTGGCTGATGCTGTTTTCCAGGGATAACCATGGAGAGTTTTAGGGCCTCAAGGAGTCAGTCCTCATGCTGCCCCAGCACTCGCTGCCTGTGCTGCCCCATCATGTGCTGCTGGACCTGGCCAAGGCACTGCCATTCCCAAGGAAGCAGGAGCACACAGAGCCACCCACCAAAAGCAGCCCTGCTTGGAAATGGCAGGAGATAATTTCTGTTCCTCCTGAGGAGTCATTTACCAACATTTTATATGGGGCTGTAAGTGCACAGAATTACTTACTGCCTTTCAGGACCTTTAAAATTATCTCTATTGCAGGGGAAAATTAAAGCAATGGAAGAATAGGGACCTATCTTTTATAGTGCATTAAAAAATACCCAGTCTGAAGGTTACTGAACCTGGGCTTTCTGTAAGGGAGAGCTAATCCAGACAATCCCCAGCAGTCCTTTTACTGCTCCACTCTGATCTCCCTGGCACAAAATCCATGAGCAGATTATCTTGGGAGCAGCAATGCTGATAAGCAGAGGGACTTAAGGCTTTTGGACTTCTTTTTAATTAGTTCTATAGTGGGTTTTTTGTGTGCACACCTCAATTTCTCTTAGTGTAGAGCTTTGCTGGGCTTTCTAATGGCAGTCATGCCACGAAAGCTTCCCTGTTTGGGAAGGTGAGGAGTGCACTCCATCATTGCTTCCCACCTCTGTAGGCTTTGCTGAAGCTCACAGGTCTGTTCTGCAAGTGTTGGAGTCTCTTCCATGTCTTGAGCATCTCTCGGAGTGAGAAACTCTTCTCCTTGGAGAATCCCAGGCTGCAGAGGGGGCGTATCCCAGCATGGACCAGGCACGGCACCTGCAGACAGGGGCTGGGGAAGGGAGCAGAGCACAGATTTATCACCGTGTTTTGCCTTCCATCCCTCAGGTATAAATAGAAGCTCCCTCAGCCTCGCCATCACCCTGGGCGCTGATGGGAAATGTCAGCAATAACCAATTTCTGCCGACTCCAGCAGCAGCAGCAGCAGCAGCAGGCAGGGCAGGGCTGGTGCTGTGCCGGGACTCCGGCCGGGCTCACAGACACATCTGCTGCTTGTGCCACCCTCTGATAATTCTGTGGCCCAGGGAATTAATCAAAACGCCCAAAGGTCAGTGGGAGAAGAGGCCGTGTTCCTGCAAGAGTCAGATTTATTTTTCTTTTTAGAGCCTTTGCTAAATGCCAGACCCTGGCCAGCGCCTTCCCATCAATCTCTCCCAATTCATGGGGAGGAAAGAGGGTCAGAACCTCCTAATGAGTTCAGCTTTCCTAATGGTTATTTTATCATTGGAGCAGAATAATTGTAATAATAATGATACATCCTGCCTGCTGTCTGGAGAGCACCAAGCTGCCTTTGTAATGCCTGACAAAGACATTTATTTATATTTTTTATTTGCAGCCTGTGTGATTAGAGGGCAGTGTTCAGAATAGCCCAGTCGAGTTAAATAATCCTGGTAACAGCGCTTTGAGTCTAATTGCTGCCCTTTTCTTTTTTAGGTACTTGCTCCCCTAATTAAGAGCCTAATCGAGTTGCGTCTGGCGTGGGAGGGGGAAAGCAATCAAAGGAGGGAGATTCAGCTGCGTTGCAAATGCTTTGGGCCCAATCCTGCCAGCTGGGGCTGCAGGACTCCCACAGCCAGGGCTGGGGGTGCTGCCAGAGGTTTGCAGGAGGGGAGGCAGCGGTGAGACCCGTGCTGGTGTTGGCTTGCACTCCAGGAGTGCAGGGTTGTGGTCCCATGGGGGTTCACACAGAGCTTTTGTGGGGTGCAGGGTCGGCTCCCACCCCTGGTGCAGCTGGAGCTCTCCTGCCACCTCCTCAGCCCCTGAGCAGGCAGCTCAAGCACCAGCCTTGTCTCTGCCTGTGCTGGATCCACCAGCTGGATGTGCATCCCCAGGAGGTAATGGAGGTAGCAGGGCTGTGACCATGTCCTTGATGTATCCAGTGTGTCCTGGGCATCCTCTGGGCCCTGGCTCTGGTGGCAGTGCTCACCCTTGGCTCCACAGCAGCACCTTGGCTGCCAAGCCCCAAATTTGCCTGATCCCTTTTGTCATCTCCATACGGTTGCTTTTTTAAGGAATTAGCACACATTCTGCTGATGTTTCTACAGCCCTCTGCTAAAGGCAGATCTTTCCTTGCTTATGGAGACTCACCATCAACCGAAAAAACCCCTGCAGAGAGGAAAACCCCTTCAGAACTGAAGGAGAGCTGGGACTGGAGCCTGGCAGGTCTGGGGGGAACTGTGCCCCCCTGTCCATGCCCTTCCAGCTCCTGGCAGCACCAAGAGGAGTGGGAACTGCTCAAGGTTTGCTCGTGGGCTGCCAGCACTGGGAGCAGGACCCGAGTCCCCACCTGCAAAACAAGCACCTGCTGCTGTGCTACGGTGATTTTAGGCTTTGCCCGTCTTGCCAGAGTGGAGCTCCTGCTGCCCTCACTCCTGGGGCAGGCTGGGGCTTTGTCAGTATTTCCTGGCCGAAGTCTGTTTTCATGCCAAGCTTTTAATTTGTTTTATAAATTGCCAAATCCAGCAGGCTGAGCCGCGGGCCCCCTTCTGTGATAAAAATAAAATAACAGCTTGAACTCGGGAGGGCCGAGCGGTGGGGCTGGCAGGAAGCGCTGATTAAAGGGCAGGTGGAAATGATGAGGCTCCGAAACCGGAGGCTTCATCTTCCGCTCTTGAGTGGAAAATGCAGATTTGGGGAAGTTCTGCTGACTTGGCTTCCACCCGTGTGCTGTGGAGCCTCACGCTTCACCCGCTGCCCCCCGTGAGCTCCCCATCGCCGGGCAGGGGCACTGGGGGCACTGCTGCACCTTCCTCCCTGCGGGATGTGGAGTGGCTTTGGGTGGGAATCGCTCTGGAAATGCCCATTTGGGCCAAATCCAGAGATGACTCACAAGGTACAGCAAGTTTGGCTTCACCCTGTATTGCTCCCATCTTCCTCTGGCAGGTAAAACCCCACTGATTTGTGGCTTACCCAAACCAACAGGTAATGTGCCATGAAATTGCTCCAGAGCGAGGGGGGTACATTTTTCTGACAGAAATCTCTTTGCATATTTATTCTGCTTTGAACTGAAGATATTTGCTCTGGAGCAGTGATTTTTTATTTTTTTTTTCTGCTAGCAGGCAAACCTGTCGCTCATTTGCCTTTGGGCTGGGAGATCACTGTGAAATTGCAGCAGGAACGTTTCGGTCCCCTGAATATCCAGCTCCTCTCTGGGTGCCTTGCTGCTATCAATGCTGAGGGGAAAAAAAAGGACCTTATTTCATGCCATAAAGTTTGTCCAACTTGCCCCCCCCAGGCAGCAAACCCTGCTTAGATAATAAACAAAATTGTTCTGGTTTTTATTTTGGATTATTTTTTCATGCTCTGAATGCGGTGGGAAGGTGCAGTTACCTTGGAAACAGTGGTGGGATGCTGTTTGGTGGCAGGGCAGCACTCAGGCAGACCCCTTGTGGGAAGGTGGGCATGGAGAAGTGAGGGCTCTTGGGTCCAGAGACACCCTGGAAGTTCAAGGCTGGTAGCAGGGGAAGCTGAGCCAGGGAAGATGCTGTTCCATGTCCAAGCTTTGGTGTGCAAATCAGGTCTGGGTGCCTTGGAGAAGGTTAAGCCATGTTTTTGGAAAGCTTGTCTTTTTAAAGCTTTTCCTCTGCTTTGGATTAGCACGACTTGCTCAGATCATTCAAAAGGAAAGAATTTCTCAAATCAAATGTACTTTTGCTGCTGAGGCTCTTTGGTTTTGTTCTGGTCTCCTGCCCCATCCCGTGTCCCATCCCAGGAGATGCCCTGTGCTGCCGTTCCCGGTTTGCGGATGCCGTAACGGAACACTGCTCTGATTAAAAGCTGTTGGTGTTTTTCATTTTAACCATAAAAGTATTTCCATCCTCACTGGGTTTAATTTATGGTTTGCAGCCAGATTGGGGCTGGGAAGGGATCCCATTGGTGGCTCGTTTGTTTGAAGGTGTCAGTATACAGACACATGTTCTGGGAATGCCAGCGGCGCTGGAGCAGGGGGATGTGCTGTCAGTGGGTCTGGGCTATGTCCCAGCCCTGCCTGGATCCTCCTGGAGAAGATCCTTCAGTTCCTGTGGGCTGGGAAGCTGCTGAGGGATGGGGGTGACCCATGTGAAAGCCCACAGAGGCAAAGCTGGGCGAGCTGCATCCCTTGATCCCTCTCACTCCTCTCCCAGGACTGTGCCAGCCCCACCAGCCTCCCAGCATGAAGCCATGTTTCATAACAGGGCTCACAGGAGGGCGTTTTATGTTTTATAATGTCTGCAGCCATTTCTTTAGCATCTTCCTCCAGTCCTTTTGTGCTTAGAGGGAGAAAAGGCAGTGTTGGCTGGGCCCCACAGGCTAACAGAACCTTTTCTCCTTTGCAGCCACGCTGGGGACGCTGGATTTCAGCTTGCTCTACGACCAAGAAAACAACGCTCTCCACTGCACCATCAATAAAGCCAAGGTATGGCTCAGCGCCGGGCATGGGGACGGCAAGGACTGGCTGTGCCTCGAGGTGACAAACTTTGCCCTGCCTTATGGGGCCACCAGAGCCCTGCCAAAGCCACGAGGCCACCCCGGTGCTGCAGCTGTGGCAAGCAGATGTGGCCCTGTGGGGACACCGGGTGTCCCCTCCTCCCTGGGTTCCACTGGGGGCTCTGCTGTGTCCAGCTGCAGCCATTCCTTTGCCAGCTCCACGTCCATCCCAACACCCAGTGCCTCTGCCCTGTCCTTGCCCTCCATCCCTGCCTGTCAGGGCGTTCCCCGCAGTACAGACACGGCTGCTCGTCCCCTTTGACGAGATGGTTACAGCTATTGATGCTTTTTAGAGCAGCCCGTCCCGATGTTGTTATTTACTTGACGCTGTGACCGGCTGTCAGTTTATAAATGGCTCTTTTAAATGCTGCTAATCACGGCCACAAAGTGCTGTGCCTCAGCGACTTTGCCGTCTGCGTGATTGAAGCAATTAGGGGCTTTTTGCACATCTTGGAGCAGAAACACATAACTGAGGTCCTGAATCTGCCTCCAGGCCTGTGGAAGGTGCTCCTGGGTGCTGCTGGGTTCCTCTCTGCTTCACCCAGCAGGAGGAGCAGAGCAGCGAGGGCTCCAGGTCACCACGGCAGTGGAGGGTCGGGAGGAGAAGACCTAAATCCCCGCACATCTTGGGACAGGGTGGAGGGTTTATAGAGAAGGCAGGAGAACGGGCTGCGACCTGAGCCCCAGAGGATCACACCATGCTGTTTGCCTTCACAGGATGCTCTTCTCCCCTCCAGCTGCAGCTGGCGTGTTTGCAGCCCCCACGCCAGCATCCACTGCCCTCGGTGCTCATCCTGGGTGCTGAGGATGCACATCCCCACCCAGGGCTCTCCCTGGCTGGAACACACAACCTCTGCCACCAAGAGGGGTTGAGGAACACACAACCTCTGCCACCATTTGGGGATGAGCGTGGAAACCCCTGTGCTGGCAGCCCTGGGGCTGCTCCTGGCTGGGGCAGCGCCCACAGGTCCCAGGCAGGGCTGCTGGGGCAGACAGAGGGGTTTGTTTCCCTCCCTGTTGCCCGTGAATTCGCCGGCAGCCTCTGGGTCAGGCTTCCCTTGGCACACTCGGGAGCAGTGCCAAGGAGGAGATTTCTATTTGGGTTTGGAGTGGGAGGAAGGAGACCTGTGAGCAGCAAGGGATAGATATCACATCGGTGAGAGCAAGGGCAGGGCTGGCAAAGGAGAGCCCTGCCATGCCCACCTGGGTCTGTCAGGAATAGGGGTGGCTGATCCCATCCCACAGGACGAGGGGTACCACTGCACCTCCCCTGCCCGCGGGGTGGGCAGAGCCCCCCTCACCACCCTGACATTCAAGCACTCGAGCCCTGTTCATTTCCATTCTGCTCTCATTCTCCCATTTTTCTCTTTTATTTACATTGCCATCTGCTCGCTCTCATTTCATCTCTCGCCTGGGGAAAGCTGCCAAAACTTGACTACAGAAAGGTAAGGGCCAGGCCCCGCTGCTGTCGGTGGGAGCCGGCGCTGGCTGTGTAGGTGTTACAAGTGGTGCTGTAGAGGAGGTGCTGGGGGAGTGTCGGGGCCACACACACGAGCCCCAGCAGTGCTGGGATGTGCATTGCCCGTGGACGTGGGCTGGGTGTCCTGGATCCCTGTCCTGGCCCTCTGGGAAGGTGCCTTCAGGTTATGTCCAACTCCAGCAGCTCCTGGAACCTCAGTTGCTGCCAGCAGCCAGTAAGACCTGGACTATTTCAGCCATGCGAGACGTGTTTTTCTTTCCCTCTGATAACCCTAAACAACCCCTCTCTCTCTCCCTTTGGATCTTTTTGCTTCTCTCTGTTTATTTTAATCTCCAGCACTTTTCTGTCTGCTGATGTCCCTCACGAGTCCCATTATCGGCTCCTGGGGAGCAGGGAACAGGCCCTTGGAGGCACCAGCAGCAGGATCAGTCCAACCTGTTGTGCTCCACCACCAATTTCCTGCTGTGCAGCCATCAGCTGCTGTGCTGTGCAGGAGGCTGGGATGGTCACTCCATGTGGGAATTTACCCTGGTGCGGTGCCTGGGGACATCTGAGGTGTTTCTTGGTGTAGGTTCACCACAGGATCTGTGAGATGCTGGGTGTTTCCACACAGCTGCTGTGCCACTCTCTGGGCCCTGTACTGGCAGGAGCAGGCAGGAGCAGGCAGTGTGGCCACCTCACACTAATGGCTCTGGGTCCTGGCAGTAGCTCTGCCATACCCTGCCTGTCACACTTCAGGCATGGCTGAGCACAGACACCTTGCAGCTCAGCTCGGATCAATAGGAGAATAAATCAGGGCATTAGGGGAGCTCACTCCTGGACTGCAGGAGTGGCCAGCTGGCAGGTGGGTTCTCCCCACTCACCTGCTACCTGCACTCCTCCAGGATCATGTTGATCTGCACTGTCATGTGTGGGAAAGAGCTGGGATGTGTTGGACATCACCCCCTCCCAGGAAAAGGGGTGGAGAAGGATTCAGTGACCGTGCAGGCACCCAGATCTGTGCCCTGCCTTGACTTCATTGAGAGTCTTGTTTTCTGCCCAGTCCTACAAAGCCTGACCTGCTCCATGGAGAAGAGGATAACCTGCTATAGGGGGATCACAGAGTCATAGGATCTATAGGATCTATAAGGGTCTGTGGCAGCACAGACACAGTGGGCTGTGCTATCCTGTAGCTCCCTTGGTCTCCTCCTTTCAGGAGGAAGATGCCCAGGGCAAGCCTCAAGGGGCTGTATGGCAGTGGTGAAGGAGCTCCTGGCCACAGGCAGGCCATGCCAGGCAGCTGCTGCCCTTGAGAGCATCCTTGGGCTGCTTTCCCTGCACCGCTGGCCAGAAAACACCCAGGAGTTTCCACCCTGCTGAGCATTTGGATGCTCCGTCCCTTTCAACAGAAGCAAGTGCTGGAGGTCTCAGCAGTAATGCACTGAGCATTACTTATGGATTGAGTCATAAATATTTATCACTGCAGGGAAATTCCTGAAGCTTCGCGTCTCCTCTGGGCTGTCAGGGTGGAAGCGCAGTTTGCCCCGTTTCAGAATGGGATGCCTTGGCCTGGGCAGTACCCAGGAGGGCTTTTGGGTGGTGGAGAACCTGCTCATCGGGCAGACAGCTCGTTGTGGGGTGAATGATGAAATGAATCCATCTCCTGTGATTGCTGCCTGCCTCTAGTGTGGCGGTAATCGGCAGCCCAATTAGCCCAACTTGTAATTAAATCCTATTGATTAGCTAAATGTCACTGGCACGGGGAGCAGCTGGCAGCGACTCCAGGATGCTGGAAGTCTCCGTAGGATGACAGCAGAGATTTTGGGGTTGGGCAGAGGAAGGGAAAAGATGAAACTTCGTCTCAGCTCCATCGCCTGTGCTGTGATGCAAAGCATCATAAATCAGTCCTGGCAGCAGGACTAGTTGGAGCCAGGGAGATGCCCCAGTTGGGTCCAAGGGGAGACTCTGCCTCTCTGCCTCTCAGCTCTCTTGGAGCAGCTTTAGGCTGGCAGTCCCTCCACACAGAGGGAATACTGGTGCTGGTCACCCTGTGGGAGGGATGAGCTCCCATGGGAGCAGCTTTGCAGGGCAGAGCCCTGTTAAATTCAGCTGTGTGCTAAACACATATCAAGTGACATGGGAGGGAGGTAGACGTGACATTAGGAGCTATTTTCCAGGCTCCTGTCACTCCATCTTCCATAGCACATCTATTAAAAAAGCCTTTAATAGCCTCCTCAGAAGGTAATTTAATTGAGCTGAATTGATGGGTGAATTACAGAGCTGCCTGTCTTTCTCCATCTATTTTCATGGGAATCTGCTTGCTTGTTTCTGATTTCAGTTGCTGTGCAGCACTTGGGCAGGTGGGCACCTCTGACTGGGGAGGCTGGAGAGAGCCTGGGTTGCTGTGAGCAGCTTGTGCAGGTGATCCCTTTTGGAGGCTGGGGACAATCCAGCCCATTCCTGCCCTGTCTGCCCATGGAGCCACAGCCAATGCCACCACCTTCCCCCTGTCCTCAGTATCTGCTGGGACAGGGACATCACCTGACAGGCTGCAGTTAAAGCAGAGACATTTCACCTCCATTCACTGCTGGTATTTTTATCCTTTTGGCTCTGCTTTAGAAGCAAAATCCTCTTTGCCGGACACCATTTGGCCTCCCTTGCCCCAGGGCAGCTCACTTGTCTTCAAAGCAGAGCCCTTGTCTCTGAAGCAGAAGCCTTGCTCCAAATCAGAGACATTCCCAAGGTCAGGAGCATCCTGCACCCTTGACCAAGTTGTGCAGCTCAGGGAAGGGTGGGACAGGGCATCCCAGGGAGCTGCTGTGGCTCTGCAGGCTAGACTGGGTGGGTTATTCCATACCTGTGAAATATGGAAGTGATTTCCCCAGCACTTCCCTCACTGATTTTCCCAAATCCAGGCCGTGATGATTACATTTCCATTGCACACAGCCATTCCACCAGCAGTCCATACAAATGCTTCCCTGCCAGGTGGGTCCCTGGCAGCTGCACTGACTCGTTATGCAGGCAGTGGGTACTCTGCTCACCCCAAAAAGGGTGTGAAAAGTCTTTAGCATCACCCAGCCTGATCTCCATGCCCAGTTTGAAGCCAGGGCTGGATGGGTACCTCTGCAGAGAAACCCTCATCTGATCCAGGCACAGGATTGCCTTCAGCCAGCCCAGTAATAACTCCTGCAGGGATCCCACAGCCAGCCTGGAAATAATCCAAGGACTTCCACGATGGAGCCATTCTCATTTCTACTCAGGACTGGAAAAAATTAGGCTCCATTTTTCATGCTCCTGAGTTGCTTCCCTACCCTGTGGAGTTTGTTTCCATGCAGTCTGTCAGTTAGGGCTTTGGGCTGGGTTTGTGCATCACCCTTGGATAATTTTCAGGTTGTTAGAAGAGGAACAGAGGCACAGCTTGAGTGCTCCCTCTGCCCAGAGCAGGATCAGCTCCAGAGCATCACTGTAACAAACATGATCCGCATCATCCGTGAAGAGCTGTGAGGGTCTTGTATAAAATCCATCAGGAAAGGCTGCAGCGAGTGTTTCCATGTGTCTGTGCTCTGGTACCCCTGGATTTCCCTGCAAACACCACAGCATTCAGCTGGCACCAGCCTCCCACTGGCCTGAAGCTGTTCCTCCTTCAGCTGTGCCTTAATAACACAGAGTAGGTAGGTGCTATCACACCCTCTGGGAGCGCTTAGAAGTGGCACCACAACAGCAGAGGTGTGTGTTTGCTCATAAGCAATTATTAAATGACAAAGCCGTGTAATTTCAAACCTTGAAAATCACTGCACTGATTTACTTAACCCCAAGTTAATTGCGATGAGGATGGCGGAGTCGGCGGCTGCAGGAGCAGCCGATGCCAAGCGCAGGTGAGGAGCTTCCCACAGCCCCTCCTCGGCTCCACGGTGTTGGAATGCTGGGGGTGAGGCTTTGCTGCCTGGCCTGGATCCTGCAGCAGCCACGCTCCCCTCCCTCCCCAGTCCTGGGGAGACTGCAATTACCCCATGGAGCAGCGATATCCCAGGAAAACAGGCATCGGGGCACAGGCTCAGGGAAGCCACCCTGCCTGCTCAGCATCCCACTGTTATCCTGACTCCTGCTTTTTGCTCTTTCCAGGGCCTGAAGCCAATGGACCATAATGGTTTGGCTGATCCATACGTCAAATTGCACTTGCTTCCCGGAGCCAGTAAGGTGAGACACCTTTTCACTTCTCCTTCCCTTCCTGGGGCTATGTCTTTTCCTTGGAAATCAGACCTGGGAGGTTCCCCAGGGAGAAACTCCACACCCAGGGGCTGGTGCAGCCATGCCTTGAGCCTCCTGCCTGTGTCTTGAGTAAAAAGTGCTCAGAGAGAGCAGGAGGTAAGAACTGGGGCTAATTGCATCCTTGTAGGGGTAGAAAATGCCTCTCTGGGAAACCACAGCCTGGGAGTTGGGTGTCAGCCCTGACTCCTCATCTTGGGAGAGCGGGATGCAAATGCTGCTCTCCAGGAGCCCCTGGGAAGCACCAAGTGAAACAATCTGAAGCTATAAACAAACCAGACCCTTTTAATTCCTTTTGCCCTTTTTCTCTTGCATTTGAAACCCCTCAGATCATAATAAAACAGAGTATAAATCATAAGGGAAATATTTCTATCTCCTTAGGTTCAGCGCTTGCTGGAGAGAAGAGTAATTAAAGATATTGATGTGTAGTGAGAGCTTAGTGTAACTGATGGGGATGTGGAATTTAAATGCTAAATGTATGTGTTATGAATATTAATTGCACTCTTATTCTACACGAAAGGAAAGACCTTTTTTGGGGAGGTATATTTACTTGTTACGGTTCAGTTGAATTAATTCATAATGTTCAGGGCGGCAGAGGGAGTTTTTAACCACATTTCAAGTTCTGCTGGAAATAGGAGAGCCGGGAGCGCTTTCATCAGCGATATTATCTGTCATTTCCATGTTTTGCAAATGCATTGATTAGCATTTCTGCTGGAGGTGATGGAGAGGCAGGAGGAGAGCGCTGAGCTGAGGGTAGTGCAGGAGCTGCAGACTATACAACCCTGGAGAGGCCATGGGGGGACCCTCTCCTTGCCCCCGGGTCCCTCTAGGGTTGCTCCATCTCTGTGTCTTGTTTCCAGACAGCACTGTCTGGATCTGCCCCGGGAGAGCTGAGCAGGTCTGGGGGGATTGTGGGGTGTATCCTGGGCTGGATGTTCCTGTAGAGTTGTTGCAGCAGCAGGACAGTCCCTGAGTCCCTCAGGTATTCCTGTCCCAGTCTGGGGCTCTCAGCCACCTGTGGCAGAGCTGTGGGAAAGACATGTCAGCAAGGCGAGCCCCTCATGCTGCAAGAACGAGCTCTTTTCTTCACCCCGTGCTTTGCATCCTGCTCACACGTAGCTCAGGGCTGGTGAACCCAAGGTGGGGAATGTAGCAGCTTCCCATAAAGACCCATGAGATGAGGTATTGATGTTCTGAGAGTTCCTTATGCCCAGCAGCAGCTGAAGCATGGATTGAGCTGTCTGACACCTCATTAGAGGGAAAACTGCCACTCTGCCGGGCTGTGCCAGGCTGGGGGCTGGTGGAGAAACCCATCTGCAGCCTCAGCCTTTTGCTCCTTCTCTCCCCCTGTCTCAACAGAAGCAGGGATCTCAGGGAGTAAGGAGATAGATGTCCCCTGAGCTGTGGGGTGGGTGTGTGCCAGGATGCCCCACCAATGCCAGGGACACCAGCCCTGCTGTCCCCGTCCTCCCACTCTGCAGAGCTGCAACGCTGGAAGGAGTTGCTGGTGCTGACAAAACACGTATCAAGGAAGTTATTTTGAGTCAGGCAGGCTTGGGAGCTGTGCTGGGAGTGGGAATGCAAACAAACAGCCAGAACAGCAAATTGGTATTTTTTAATGAACCTGAAAAGGCTTTTTTCTTTCCACTCTCTCCTACTGCATAAATGAAATCCCCGTCCTCGCTTCGCGCTCTGCCAAGGTTCCCATTTTGCTGGCTGTTTCCAGGATGCAGAATGCGGGGTTGGATTGCTTTGCAAATCAGTGAGTTGCTGTGTCCCTGCCCCTCTGGTTATTGCAGCAGTCGGGGTGGATTTGGGCCACCCCATGGAGGACTGGCTGGGTTACAGCACTGGGGCAGAAGGAACAACAGCACCCACTGCCCCTTCATCCCCAAACTGACCTTCCTTTTCCCCCCTCTCCCTGCCCATCGGCCCCCAAAACAACCTCCTGGGGCTGGTTCCCACTGACCACCATCTCCTCTGCTTTTGCAGGCGAATAAGCTGAGAACCAAAACGCTGCACAACACTTTGAACCCCACCTGGAACGAGACGCTCACCTACTACGGCATCACCGACGAGGACATGATCCGCAAGACCCTGCGGTAGGGCCCGGGCGGTGAGCAGGGTGCTGAGCCCAGCACCAGCAGGGACACACGTCCCTTCCCCTCTCTCAGAACGGTGCCAGGTGTCCCTCTCCATCCCAGTGGTGGCTTCCCAGAGAAGGCCCAGCCCCACAGGAGGACCTGGGGCTGCTCCCGGCAGAGCAGGGCAGAGCTCTCACCCACCAAAGCCAGGGCGTGTGCACGTGCCCTGCACACATCCATCACCCCTGCGGTGACCAGTGTGTGATTTATGGGCAGCCTGGGCTGGAATAACCAGTGAGGAGCTTGTTCCTGCTTTGTCATTAACTTCATAACTCACTGCCTGCAGAGGTTGGGTTTAACTTCTTCGTGTCCAGCTCTCACGGGCACGTGTTAAGACTTTGTAGTCATGTCTTGCTGAGAAAATCTCTTCAGGGAAGTTCTGAAGCCCTTTTGAAGCTGAGCTTTTTGGAAGAAAGGCATCTGTGAATTATTGCCAAACCAGATGAAGGTTGTTTGCACTTATTCTGTGATTTTATTCTGTTGCTTTGGTTCAGTCTCTGTGCATTCAGCATCTCCTGGCAGCGTCTTCCAGGGGCTGGGAGGCATTGTGTGGGGCTGGAGGTGGGCAGGGGCAACGTGGTGGGGCTGGACAAGCTTGGAAGTGATGCTCTGCAGAGAGCAGATGTCTGTGAATGCAGATTTCCATGTCCTGGCCTCTGTCCCACCTGGGTGAGGGCAGGGGGTGACCCAGAGCCCGAGGACAGATGCTGCTCAGAGGGTGCTGGGCAGCCTCGGCTGCTCCATCACTGTGCTGATCTGGGACTGCGCTGCAGGATTTGCTCTAAGATCTGCTGTCAAACAAAGGATTTTGCATCCTGCTCCAAGCACTCAGGGCTTTGTGAGCTCCGTGGCTGGAATCCCATCCCTCATTTCCAGGTGCCCTGGCAGGTTGTGCTTTTCCCCATGACAAGAGCACAAAGCTGCCTCATAACAGGTCCTGCTCAGAGGTGAATCGGGGCAGAGCCCACCTGTTGTCTGCAATGTGCATGGAGATGGGAAATTTAGAGCTGTGGATTATTATTTCACTTGGAAAACATTAGTCATGCTGAAAGTGCTGCAGGCTGATGGGGCTGGAGAGCCTCCGGTTTGTTATTATTATTGGTGGGTATTTTTTCACTCCAGGCTTTGAAGTTTCCAGCCTCCTCAAGCGTGGAAATCGGTTTGTAGGGAGATGCTCGGCTGAGTTGTTTGCTGGAAGGCAACAGGGAGCAGGAGGGCTCGACCCCCACCTTTCCAGGGCCCTGGGAGCTGCTTCTCCCCAGGGAAGGGCTGTGATCCCAGAGGCACAGGGAGGTGTGAGGTGTCTGATGGCTTGGGGGGCTGTGCAGAGACATGGGCAGAGCTGGAGTCACCCTTCTCCCCAGAGAAATCCATCCCATTCCTGCCTGCCAACCTGGGTGCTGTGGAGCTTCCCAGGGAAACAAGGGTGGCCACAGTCTCCCCCAGGGCTCCTTGTGCCCCTCCAAAGCTCAAAACCGTGCACAGAGCCCTGTGCCCTGCACGCAGGACCCCAGGAGGATATGCAGGGAACCTTTGTGCCCTGGGGGGGAGTTCAGGAGATTCCTGACAAGGTTGGTTAATGGCAAATTAACCCAAAGTAGCTCCAAAGGCTCCTTTGCAGGGAGTTGAGGGAAGCCTTGGGTTCACTGGTGTGAGTTCCTAGAAATACTCTCTGTGGGAATGAAAGTCCCTCTGAAGCCTCATCTGGTGACACAGGGCAGTGTCCCCAGGGTTTGGTGTTTCCTCGTGCCATCAGAGCCCTCTGTGTCCAGCCTTCATCCCCACAGGAGCTGCCTCTTAGCAGGGAGATTCTCGGGATCTCCTGCACTCTGCACAGACTGCACTTGCAGCTGAGAGTTCCCTGCTGGCAGCCAACCCTGGTGAATTAGGTGATAATTAAGGAGCAAAATCCTCTCTGCATGGAGAGGACTATCCAAGCACAATCCTGACTCCATGAGTATTTTGGTGTGGGTTGAGCTGTTTCTCTTCCACCAGCCTATCCATGACACCAATTGCAATGGCCCTTCACTCTCCCAGTGCTGCTTCCTGCAGGAAGCATCTCCCATGTCCCATGCCTTTGGTGCTTTGCTTCACCCATCCATCTTCTTGTCGAAATATCTCCTTCTCCATCAGGAAGAGCCAGCTTCAAAGCCATGAAGATGCTGGTTTTCCCTGTGCTAATCAGGCGAGGCTCCTGCCAGGCAGCTGGTGGTACTTGAAAGAGCATGAGTGATGCTCCCCTTGGTCTGGGCGGTATCCATTCCCCGGGAGCCTCCTTGGTGCTGAGATCCATGGAGGGGCAGGGAACATGATTGCCAAGTCTCTTTAATGTTAAAATAACGGTGGAGATCAAAGCTGCAGCCAGCCTTCGCCTCCCTGCCTCCTGAAGAGCTGGAAAAGCAGCCAGAAATCTTCCCTGCCCACCTGGGCTCTTGGTGGGACGTGTCCAGCATGGATTGATGGAGTGGTGCTGGCATGGGGTGCCTGCAGCTCTCTTCAAGGGGACAAGTGGCATTTGTTGGAGCAGCTGGAGTAGGGACATCCTAGAGAGCTGGGTAACGGGTGCCCTCTTGCCCGAGCCCCCCAGCCCCATACCCCTGATCCCTGTGTGGCCTTGTGCAAACTGGTCAAGTGGCTTTGCTGTGACAGACCCCGAGAGCCATCAAGGTTCACCTTCCCAGGCAGGGCCCCCTCCTCGGGGTGAAGGAGAGGTGAAGGCAGTCCAGCTAATTGTGCTGGCGAGCAGCATTTTGTTAATGAATCAACCCCCTCAGATAACACCAGATACTTTGGATTTCATGAAGCACAGCAGGTGGGAGGATCTCGAAAGGTCTCATCCATTCATTGAATTAAATATCCCTGAGCGTAGCCCAAGGCTTAAGGGGGATGAAGCCACCCACAATCCTGGGAGAAGGCAAGTTGGCAGCCATGGGGGAGACACTGGACTCAGAGTGCACAGATGGATGGGCTTGGGGGCAGGCTCCCTGCCAGCACTGAGAGGGGAAATCCCACCCCACAGTCCCCACTCCCATCTGGGCTCCAAGCATGAGCGTGTGGCAGCAGCTTGGAAGCTGTCTCCAGTGGTGGGAAGCCAAGGTGCATGTCAGGGGGAGGCAGGGAAATGCTGCAGGGGAGATTGGAATAGGCAGAATACAATCACCTACATTTAAATAATACATGTAATATGCAATAAATAAATTGTATTCATAATAAATATCAGAGCTGGCCAGATATTGGATACAATTATTCATATCCAGATATATTGGCAAAGTGCTGCATTATTCATATGATACTCAGCTAGCCCACGAATGCCAGGAATTCTTTGTTTAATCATGTGTTTGACAAACATCATGACTCATTAAATACATTATTCAGAAAATAGTATTTGATCAGGACTAATAGGCGTAGTGCAGACACTTCGAGGTTTGGGGTCCTGCATTGCTTTACTCTGGAAGTGCTCAATGAGGTTTGCTCAGAACTGCAGGTGCTCTTGTCATTTACATCTCACTTCTGCTGTGGTTTCTGTGCTCAACTTTGAGGCATTTTGTGATGGAGCCCAGCACTGAATCCTCCTTTTGTTTCTTGGAGAGCTGGACAGTCCCAAGATGCAGACTTCTGCTGTTTTCTCTCCTTGCCTGATGTTGCCTGCCCTTAAGCCAAGCCAGCATCACCTGCATGTCCGCTCCTCATCAAGAGCTTCCCAGGTTACTACAGGGACCATAAGGGATCTTAGGCACGGAGGATGCATCCTCAGGCTCTGCTGCCTATTGTGGGGTTGTGTGTTGTGGAAAAGGGTTCTTGTTGACCCCCATTCCCCCTTCCCATGCTGGGAAAGAGGCCGGAGGACCGTGTGTGAGAGCAGAAGCCATGAGTCAGCGGAGCAGGGCTGCAGGAGCTGCGCAGTGAGTCAGGACTGTAACCCAGGAGCCCGGGCTGAGTAGGAGGGAGAATAAGTTTAATGAGCAGTGATTGTTCATTTGCTGCTTAGTTTGCTTCCAAGGTGGTTTTCACAGCCCTGGACTTAAAGATCAGGACCCCACAGTGAAGAGACCAAACCAAACAGTGAGCTGGAGGGATTGGGATTCATCAGGAGAGACGAGGGAGGGGTGATGCTCGAGTTACAAGCTCAGGATGGCAGGTGAACGAGACTGCCGGAGGCGTCTCGTGCTGCTTGTCATGGAGCTGATTTTCTAACCCAAGGCATAAAAATTCCATCACATCGATTTCTCGTAATAAAATTCAAGCTGGTGTAATTGCATTATGCCATTTTCCAAAGGGAGCGCTGGGGCTGGAGCTGCCTGCTCATCTGACTCACTGCTCCTGCCTTCACTGATGGGCCGGGGCACTGCCAGTCTGCCTGAGCTAAAAATACCAGCCCAGTGGGGATGAACCACAGCTGGGCAGAGGGATTGGGGCTGGGGACCAAGGCCAAAGCACTGGGAGGGCTGACATGAAACCCCGACTGAATCCCTCTGGGCATCTCACACAGATGGGCACAGAAGTTGGGGACCCACCCAGGAGGTGGCCGGAGATACCAGAGGGAAGACAGGACTGGGAGAAACCTGGTGGTGTCTCCAGCTCCATCGTGCTGCTCGGGGCAGTAGCAGTTCCCAGGTCTTGCAGATGTGCCAAAAACTACTTTTTTTGTAGTAAAAAGGGACATGGTTCTGCATGAACACTGGGGCTTCCTGAGTCCTTGGTGGGGCTCTCCCAGTGTGGCACTGGAGATGCTCTCCCTGCCACCACCACCACCAGTTTTCCATGCGTTCCCTTCCCAGGTTTCTGCCCGTCCTGGATGCTCCTGAGGCTTCACAGCAAGAGGGACATTTTGTTTGGGGTCTTGCTGTGTTTCTTGGGTGTATGTAGACATTGTCAGGAGAAGATCTTGTTTCTCACATTTTTAAGAGGTAAAACCATCCCAAATCCTGTCTCCCTGAGTGCCCAGGAGCTGGCACTGCTGGGCTTGGGCTGCCAGCTCCCTGTGAGGCCATGTCCCCTCCTGTCCCCTTCTCTCCAGCCCAGCCTTTGCATCCCCTTCCCTCCCTAGCTTTGCCCAGATGGACACGGAGTTGCACACGCCTGGCAAGTGCCACGTCATCTCCGGAGCTGCTGCTGCTCCTTTTTCAGTTTTGTTCTTTAAAAGAAGAGCGAGAGGAGGAAGGGAAATGGGGAATATTGTGCCTGCATCTGAGATTCTCTTTGAGGATTTTACTGTTGCGGTGGGGTGTTTTTTTTCGTGGGTATCTATAGTAACGCTGCATCCAGATACAGTTTTCTGGAGAGCAGCATTCCCTGTCTTCCCACTTGTATTTTTTTTTTTTCCCCCCAAACCCCTTTCCTCTGCTGCTCCCCAGCCTGAAGATCCTTGTGCCACTGAGCCATCCCATGGGTTCCTTGCTCCTTTACTTCCTTGTTACTCACCTGTGAGCATGAGGGTGGTCAGACCATCTGTAGATAAGCCACTAAACTATCCACAGAGAAACCATCCACAGATAAACCATCTATAGGCAACTCATGCACGGATAAGCCATCCAGGTGCTGAGCAGGCTAGAGGTATGTTGTGCAATTAGTTACTTTCAGGTGGCATCACAGGACACTCTCTTTAATTACTTTTCCCCCTTCCCATGTGGTCCCTGGAGGCAGAAGTACCACCCGTGGGAAAAGGATGCCAACAGGAGTGGGTGAAGAAGAAAATAAGCAGGTGGCAAAAGGATGAGAAGACACTGTAGGAATATCTTTTAAAAAGAAAGGAGAGAATGTAAGGGAAGGGAAATGCCTTTCCTTTATGGGCAGGGAGTCCAGCTGATCCCTGTGTGACTCCAGTGAGGATGTGGGATGCTGGATGCTCCCTTTGGAGGTGGATGGGATGGCTTTCCCTGTCACCATCTCCAGACAGCACTGCTGGGAACCAGCTGGTCCCTCAAGGCAGCCACCACCTCCTGGCCTCTCTCTGGGATTTCAGGAGCTACGAGCAGAGGCTCCTGCAAGCACTAACTTTGCTCTTCTGTTGTGTCTCCTGACGCCCAGAGCGGGCTGGGAAGCAGCAGAGAAATGACTCATTAGCTGCCAGCTGAGGGAAAGGCATTTATAGCTTTGCACAGAAAACAGCCTTCGCTCAGCTCCACTGTCACTGCCCTCGGACACCATCACAAGCTGTGTCCCGGGATCCCAGCGGGGCAGGGAGAGCTGCACCTGGCCAAGGAGTGATGCTTTCCACCCGCTGGGTCTGTACATCCCTCACAGCCTTGGCTGTGTGGTGGGAGAGGAGCTGGCAGACCCCCCCCCATGTCCCAGACTGGCAGCCAGGGTCACCCTGAGAGGTGCCACGCTCCGAGCAGTGCCCGAGCCCCTCGGGTGGCAGGGAGGGAGCTGTGTGGGAGCCACACTTCTCCCGGCTGTGCAGTCTGAGGAGGGTTTGAGGAAGAGCCTCCACGGCAGGGCAAAATGCAGCTGGGCTGGCTTTACTCACAGATGATTCTGATGTTGTAATGGAAGAGCCACCAGGATGTTTGAGGTTGTTTTTCCAGCAGTGCCTGGGCTGGGATGTGTGTTAGACACCTCCTCACACCGTGAGCTGCCCTGGCCAGGCTGTGGCAGCATCAGGTGCCCTCCAGCTGCCCATGGAGGAGGGGAACGGTGACCTGAGTTGTCCCCTCTCTGGCGGGACCTGCAGTACAGTGGGGCAGCCCCTTCGCTTGTGCCATCACCTCCCCTCTCCCCAGCTCACCCCATTCTCATTGCAGGATCTCAGTCTGCGACGAGGACAAGTTCCGCCACAACGAGTTCATTGGGGAGACGCGGATCCCACTGAAGAAACTGAAGCCCAACCAGACCAAAAACTTCAGCATCTGCCTGGAGAAGCAGCTGCCGGTGAGTGGGAGGTTCAGAGCCACGTCCCCACCATGGGGACACAGCTTCTCCCTGTGGCACGTGGGTCTGTGGGGTAGTTTGGCCCCTGAAACATAATCAAGGACAAGCAGAGCACCCCTCGCACTGGGTAGGTGGGTGGCTGGCCACGGCTGTGTCCCAGAGCAGCCCCCAGACTGGGCATATTCCCTCCCACAGATAGATAAAACAGAGGACAAGTCGCTGGAGGAGCGTGGCCGGATCCTCATCTCCCTCAAGTACAGCTCTCAGAAGCAGGGGCTGCTGGTGGGCATCATCCGCTGTGCCCACCTGGCTGCCATGGATGCCAATGGCTACTCCGACCCCTACGTCAAAACGTGAGTGCTGCCCCACGCCAGCAGCCACCACAGCCCTCGGTGGAGCCCTGCTCTCCCCTCCCGCCTCTCCCTGTAGCTGAAATTAATTGATCTCATTAGGAGATGCAAATGAGGGCAGCAGCTTGCAGCCTGGAGTGTGTTACTCCCTGGCAATTATTTTGCAGAGCTTCCAGGTAAGGTGGGAGCTGCCTGGTGGTGTGTGGCTGTGCCCACCCTGTGCCAAGGCGTCCTGCTGTCCCTGCTGGTTTGGCAGGGGCCAGGTGGCCGTGGTGCCCCCAGCCAGGCTCAGCTCTGCCCTGGGACAGGGTCTGCAGCAGGGACATGGCCCTGGGGACAGAGTTGGTGGCCCAAAGTAGTCAGGTACGGTGGGGTTTTGCTGACAAAACCAGTGGGGTGGTGGGTCTCATCGGTGGCACAGGGATGGGTATCCATCAAGCAGGATGGTGCCCATGCCCGATAGTCCTGGACCTCACTGAGCACCTGTGGACCCCTCTGCTTCCCTTCCCGGTGACACTCACAGCCTTTTCACTCTTTGAAGCCTGCACTGTCCCTGCTGGCATGGGGAAAGCTGCTGGATCAGGCCAGGGCCTCCTGGTGGCATCAGGGCACAGGCAACCCCCCCATCCCAACCCCAGGGGATGGGCAGGTAATCACCCCCTTCCCCAGGTCCCAAGGGAGAGGAGGTTCCCAGCCCAGCTCCCAGCCACCACCCCCCTGCACTTCGGGAAAGCTCTAATTACAACGTGTGTATAATTAGGTCAGACAGTGCTTTAATGGCAACCCAAGGCTCCAGGGCCCCGTTAACAGAGCTGAGGGCACATTTACAGGTCCCGCTGACACTTCCAAATGTAAATGCCTGGGAGCACCTTCCTTCTGAAAAACACCAGCCATATGAAACACAGAGCCATTCAAATAGCTGTTTCCAAAAGGGCTGCTGCCACTCAGCCTCACCCCGGTGGTTCAGGGAAGTTGGTGTCACCCAGGGGCTTTGCAGGGAGGCTCAGGAAGGTGATGGTTTGCTGATGCAGACCAGGCTGCTGTGGGGCCCTGCATTGCTGCAGCTCCTGGATTTTTAGGGGGATGGCATTTTTCAAATCCCCCCTCTGCAAAGAAGGGGTGGCCATGAGGAGGAAGGACCAGCAGCCCTCCCTGTGCCCATCCCACATTCCTGTCCCCACTGCCCTGAGCCAAACTTGGGCACCTCCAGGGACAGTATTTGAGGCAGAAATACAGGGATAAACCACGCCCAGTAATGGCATTTAGCACCAGCACACATTCACCTTCCTATTTAATTGTTCTTGGGGGGTGGAGGTGTTTGTAGAAAAGTGCCCTCTTGCTTTTCTAAGCGCCCATGAGCAACACAGTTCCCACTGTTATCCCCAGCCGTTTCTGGGTGCCCCTTGTGCCATGCACAGGAGATTGTCTGCAGGGCTGGAATCAGAGCAGATACACCAGTGATGCTTCTCGGTACAAGTGCTTATTTTTTAATTATGAGCAAGATCTGGAAAGCGTAACAAGGAAGCAGAACTGATATTTAAAGGCACAGCACCAGCATGAAATGATGATGGATTGCCTGTGGTCTGGCCCAGATTTCAGGTGCCCTCTCTGCCTGATGACTCTTTAATCTTGTTTGCTCTCCCACCCTGCTGCTGCACTGTGGAATATCCACAGGGAACAGTGGATATTCCTGAAGCCTGAACCTCCAGTCACCACATTCACTCCTGCTCCCTTTTCCACACTGTGTGTGCTTCCTGTCCCCTGGAGAGACAGGATCAGCAGACCAGTCAGACAGTGCCAAGTCTGGACTGGTCTTAGGCTGGGAGCGATTGGTTTTGGGAGCTGGGAGGAGTGTGTGCAGTGCCAGTGTCCCCTAGGGACTGGAGGTGGGATAATCAGTGCTCTCTGCAGCCACCAACCCGTGTGTGCTGAGGTCGGGAAATGCTGTCTCCTCCCAGGCATCCCCAACACTTCAGCAGGGGAAGGAGAGCCACAGGTTCATGGGACTCAGTTGCCCACCTCATCCTGCCCCCTTTGGGATCAGGTCCCACCAGGTGTCCCCACCTGTGGCCTCCTGCCCTCCTCGCCACCCACGTGTGATGGGGCTGCTTCGGTCTCGTTGCAGTTACTTGAAACCAGATGAGGACAAGAAATCAAAACACAAGACGGCGGTGAAGAAGAAAACACTGAACCCCGAGTTCAATGAGGTGGGTTTGGGGTGGCTGTGGTTCTCAGCAAGGGGCTGTTCTCGGTCCTCAGACTTAACAGATGAAAACAACACCTTAGTCAGTATGTGAGGGGTCAGGGTTGGGTTCCCTGTGGGTGGCAAAGGGCAGTAGCTCGAGGAGGAGAATGGGCAGCCCCAGCTCCTGTTTCATCCTGAGCTGTCTCTGCTCCCCCACAGGAGTTTTGCTATGAGATAAAGCACGGCGACCTGGCAAAAAAGACCTTGGAAGTCACCGTGTGGGACTATGATATCGGGAAATCCAACGATTTCATAGGTGAGTGGGGCACTCTGTAAGGTCTCTTTTTTATTTATGTTCACTCTCTGTGCCTCTTATTTTTAAATCTGCTGCTCTTCTGCATTTCTCCAGCCTCCCCACTTGCTCTCCATCCTCACATTCATTCTTGCTGGGTTTTGGTTCTGCTTTTATCCCCCTCCTGCACCTGAGCCCCCTCTCCCACACAAACATCCCCTGTGCATGGAGCACCCGAGCAGGGAGAAGATGCATCTCCCTCTCCCCTTCTGTTTTCAGATCTTTTCCTCTGTCCAAAAAAGCAGGTTTAACAGGGAGGTTTCATTTATCTCTGTTGGGTGTCTGGACTTGTTGTGATTTTGCTCCTGGTCACTGTGATTTATCACCACCAAGTGCCCAGTACCTCTGACAGCCGCTGTGATTGCAGCGAGCCCTTGGCACAGGAACAAGCTGCCTGGGACGGGTCCCAGATCCCAGCCATGAGGTGGAGGGGGAGATGGGCTACGATTGCCAGGTCGTGGCATCGGATGCTGTGAGGGTGGTGCATAACCTGGCTCCATCCTGCATCCTCCAGCATCCCCTGGCATCCCTCGGAGGGCTGATGTTCCCCCCTCACCTCTCCCTCCCTCTGCCTCTCTCCCAAGGAGGAGTCGTGTTAGGAATCAATGCCAAAGGCGAGCGGCTGAAGCACTGGTTCGACTGCCTGAAGAACAAGGACAAGAAGATCGAGCGCTGGCACACGCTAACGAACGAGCTGCCGGGCGCCGTGCTCAGCGACTGAGCAACACGGGGCCCCTCTGCCACAGCCTTTGGACTCGCCTCCTTTGGGGCTTTGGACACGGGGGATGGCTTTGGATCCGGGACACCCCACGGCACGGCCTGCCTGCAGGGAACAAACCCTTCCCAGGGCAGAAGGCAGCGCAGGTTTGCTCTGCTCAGCCGGTCCCGACTCCTAAGGCTTTTCCAAAATGCCTCTCCGCACCCCCAGTCACGAGCATGCACGTGCACACACACACGTGTACACACACACACACACACACACGGACACCTCACGTCTGCATGCTCTGCAGTCTGGCTCCTCTCCCACTCCTGGCTGTACTGAATTACCTTCTCGCTGCCTTGCAATTCAGTGGCAAAAATGAATGCGTCCGTCTGCGTCCGTGTGTCCAGTATCGGCCAAAGGCGCCACTAAAACCTGGAACTGTTCTCTCAAGGCGATTGTGCCATATCCCTGGTGGTTTGTCAGTCTCTGTGGTTTGGGCCTAAACAGTCTTTTATGCATTTAAGTCTCCTCTGTTGGAATGATTGTGTCCCTGATAACCTGGAAAGAGTGTTTGCTTTTCTTCCAGGAACGTCGCGCTCGTCCTCTCCAATGAAGTCAGCACAGTTGTGCAGACCACAGCTTTCCCCTTGGGATCAGGCAGCTTCACGTTTGGGAGACAAAAGAAAAAGCTCTGTGAAGCCCCCTGGCTGTTCCTGCTTCCCAGGATCGGCAGCCACTGCTCTCCCAACAAAACCATGCTCTCCTGCCCAGAGCCACGTGGCAGCACAGCTTTGCTTCCAGCAAAGCCAGTTTTCAGGCTACGTTTTCCTGTCATTTTTCCCTTATTCATCCTTTTCCAATTCATGCCTTTAAATAAAACCCAGTGAAGATGCTGAGCCTCGGGGCTGAGCTGGAATGGTGTTTGTAGAGATGCTGGGCTCTGGCACAGCCATCAGGTTGGCCCATTTTCTGCCTCAAACAGCATCCAAACCAAACTTTTGAGTAGGGCACAGTAATAATATAATAATACAATAATATTATCATAATAATCCCAGATCTCATCCTCTGTGATCCACTTTGGCAAGTCTGTGCATCCTCATCCCACTGGACATCCAGGGGAATGAGCTAAAACTTTCTCTGAAATGCTGCACGTTTCCCAAAAATGTTGAAGCCTTTAAACCATGATTTCCTAGGAAGAGCTGCTCTTTCCCCACAGGTCTCACTTCCTCAGTGTCTGAGCCCTGTGCATGCACATGAGCGTGTTGTTGACTTCTTTTTTTTTGGAAAACAGTGGGATCTCTGGAAACTTACATTTACTTTTCAAAGTGAGGATCGTGTTACACCTTGTTTGATACGGGGGGGATAAAAAAAACCAAGGTTCCTAGGGGTTTTTTTAATAACTTAATATTTGTAATGCATTCTACAGATATGCATGGATTTTATTTGAATGCTGGCAGCGTGTCAAGTCGGATGTTCCCAGTAATCCTTTCAGGTCCAGCACCTTAAAACCTGGTTGGGGTCTGAGCTTCCAGGAAAGCTCCAGGAGCACCAGGTTGGCTGTGCCTCCTTTTTCTTGCAAAGTTCCTTTCAATCCATCATTTGTTCCAGCATATCTTGCTATGACACTGGTTTGTGCCTGAGGTGGAGTAGGACATGTGTGTGTGGGTTCCTTCACTTTGTATCCCAGTCTTTTCGAGGCGGGCACTCCGTCCGTCCGTCCCAGCTGCATGCAGAGTTGGTGGTTGTCATGCCAGGCCTCGTGAAATGTTTGATACCAATGTTTTGCTACCGTGTGAAGGCTGCAGAAACCATCCTTACCTGCATCCTGAAAGACTTTTGTATTTCAGTATTACCTATCTGTGTACTTTTTGTCAGATTTGTTAATATTTATAAAGAGAATCGAAAATAAAAAGGTTAAAAAGAAAAACAAACCCAAAGGTTGGTGCTGGTGGTGTAGCTTTTGAATCTGGGGTCTGGCAAGGATTTGGGGAGCAGGAGATGATTTTAAGCCAGAGCTTTGGGGGCTGCTTGGCCCAATGTAGTATATATACACTACATATAAGTAAATAAATATATAGATATACAGAGACAGAAAATAAATGTATGGTCCAGTGCAGTACATATACTCCATGTGTATTTATATAGATTTATGTGTATATATGTATATAGCAGCCCAACAAACCCAGGGCACAGGGAATGACATCCAGTCCCAGGTGCCAAGGCTGGGCAGGGGTCACACTTACAGGGAAAGACAGCTGGAAAGCACAGGGAAAAAAAATATTTACTCAATTAAATGATGCTCTGTTCAGTCATCAGATTTTTGTTTAAGTCAGTCTTTATCCCCTCCGGAATAAAGAGCTGATTATAAAAAGGGGGGCGGGGAGCCCAAACCCTTCAGATTAAAATAAAGCTTAAGGTATTTTAATGCCAAGCTGCTCTGGGGCACGTCAGACCCTCCTGCTCTATAAAGAGGCCGTGCTTTTGGGGAGGGTCACCTGCACCAGGTGGAGCTCCAGAAGACCCATGTACTCCCCTGCCAGCTCACAGGAGCCCCCAAATAATGGGACCCCAGGGCCCTTTGATGGCCCCCAGTGGCCCTACCAGGCTCCACGAGCCATGTACCTGTCGGTGGCCGTGCTGATGGGCTTCGTGGTGGTCTCTGCCTCAGCTGTGAATGGCTTGGTCATCGTGGTCTCCATCAGGTACAAGAAGCTCCGATCCCCCCTGAACTACATCCTGGTGAACCTGGCCGTGGCTGACCTGCTGGTGACGCTCTGTGGCAGCTCCATCAGCCTCTCCAACAACATCAAGGGCTTCTTCGTGTTTGGCAAACAGCTGTGCGAGCTGGAGGGCTTCATGGTCTCCCTCACAGGTAAGGACAGGGGCCTGGAGACCTGCCTTGGGCTTTGGCTGGTGCTTTTGTCTGTAGCAAAGGAGCTTTGGGAACGTTTCACCAGATTTCTCCTCTCCTAAAGTCAGTTTTCATGTTGTAAAACTCGTGTTCTTCAGCTCTTCTTTAGCACAGGGAAGGGCCAGGTAGGTGGTCAGCTGTGCCAGGTCACTGTACGCTCTGTCGTGGTCCTCATAGAGAGGAAAATGCCACTTGGGCAACGAGGAATCTTTGCTTGGTGTGTTTTCAGCCAGTGCTGGCTGCTGTGTCAGCCCACCTGTGGGTAGGTGTTCACCAGGGACATCAAGCTGCCCAAAACCCTTAATGGAGAAGACTCTGGTGGAAAACCTGTGATTGCAACCACCAGATCACAGACACCCAGTGCCAACCTCACCTTTAAGGGCCAAATATCCTCACAGCTCTCCCTGCTGTAAAACATCCCACTTGTTTAAACAATATGTACTTGGAGAGCTCTAAATCATCATCTACCACATCCCGGCGTGGGCAGCAGAGCCTGTCCCACAGACCCAGCCCCTCCCTCTCCCCCCAGGCATCGTGGGGCTGTGGTCTCTGGCCATCCTGGCCCTGGAGCGCTACGTTGTGGTCTGCAGACCCTTGGGAGACTTTCGGTTCCAGCACCGACACGCCGTGAGCGGCTGTGCCTTCACCTGGAGCTGGTCACTGCTCTGGACCACCCCACCACTCATGGGCTGGAGCAGCTACGTGCCTGAAGGTAGGGGAGGGGTGTGTCAGACCCCACTTCGTGTCTTCTCACATGTCCTTTTCAAGCACAGAGCAGCTGGAGAGTGTGCTGGAATTTAAAGTGTTAGTACCTCCTGCTTGCTCAGCCAGTAATCCCCTCTGGGAGGTTGTGCTTTGGTGGTTGCCCACCACAGGACCTGCTCTGGCTGCTGGAGCACACAGAGCAGTGCCCAGCACACCCCTAGCCCAAACCTGCTGCTGTAGGGGCTGGTCTCCAGGTCAGTGGGGATGGGAAAGTGAGAGGGTGGCATTGCTAAACAAGGGACAACACTGGTTGCTTTGGAGCCCATTACTGAGCCCCTCTCCAAGCCCACCATCAGTTTAGGCTCGTTTCCAAACTTTGTTCCAGGTCTGAGAACCTCCTGTGGGCCCAACTGGTACACGGGGGGCAGCAACAACAACAGCTACATCCTGTCCTTGTTCGTCACCTGCTTTGTGATGCCCCTCAGCCTGATCCTCTTCTCCTACACCAACCTGCTGATGACCCTGCGAGCGGTAAGGGCGAGCTGAGCTCCTGCTTTTCCTCTCCCTAGGCAGGTTCTTGTGAGTGGCAGCAGAGCTGACATCTCCTGGTGCTGCCACCAGGGCACCCAAGGCATGGAAATGCTGCTTCAGGTTGCTAAGAGGCTTCTCTCTGTCCCAACCCCTCCACAGGCTGCGGCGCAGCAGAAGGAGTCGGACACGACGCAGCAGGCGGAGCGGGAGGTGACACGCATGGTGGTGGTGATGGTGATGGCTTTTCTCATCTGCTGGCTGCCCTACACCACGTTTGCACTGGTGGTGGCCACCAACAAAGACATCACCATCCAGCCAGCTCTCGCATCCCTGCCCTCCTACTTCTCCAAGACCGCCACGGTTTACAATCCCATCATCTACGTCTTCATGAACAAACAGGTGAGAACATGGTTAGTGTCACCACAGCTTCACTGGGGCTTCTGGAGAACAACCTGAAGGGCTTATAAACCACAAAGGAACCACATATCCTATCTGGAAGCACAGTCACAGGCTCGATCCCAGAGCTGCTGCATGAGCAGCGAGGTTTTGGGGAATAAATGGAAAGGGAGGGAGCAGCCTGCAAGCCCAAACAAGAGCTCATTTTCTGCTTCCATGATTTCATGGGGTCAGGCAACTTAATGTTAGATCACAAAGGGCTCATTGAAGACACAAAGCAAACAGAAACTTCCATTGTCAATAAAACACAAAGAACGGGGCTGGGAATAGACAGAGCTCTCACCCAAAATATAACCAGTGTCCACCTCTGGGAGGTGACACCAGATTTCTGTCACACGTAACCCTGCCCTTCCCTGCCCAGTTTCAGAGCTGCCTGCTGAAAATGGTGTGCTGTGGTTACCACCCCCGGGGCACTGGGAAAACTGCCCCAGCCACCCCTGGCCCCCACCCAGGAGGGGCTGCAGAGGGGCTGAGGAACAAGGTGACCCCTTCTCACCCCGTCTGAGTGCTGCCAGACCCTGCCTGCACCACGTCAGCTCCAGGCTCTGCCCGTGCCACCCAGCCTCCTGCAGCACGGGGGCTCTCAGGGGACAGAGGGGTCCCCAGCAGCCCCCGTGGCTCCCCAAAGAAAGCCAGGACAGCGTCTTCTTGTGGGAGAGGAGCCAAACCCCCTCCCTTCCAGCCCCTCACTTCTGGGAACCCAGAGCCTTTCGAGAACAAACAAACATAAAAAATAAAGAACAGTGTTTTTCCCTTCGATGCACAACACCCCAGGTTGCTGCTTGGCCCACGTGGTCTGGCTGTGATGCCACCTGCAAAGGGGTCTGAGGATGGAGCACACACAGTCCCTTTTGCACTGCCCGACCTCACAGTGAAGCTCAAAGGCAGGCTGTAAATCTGGCATAAATCCAGCAGGCACGTTTAAGTGCAGACTGTCTTAATAAACATTAATAAACACTAACCAGTTCCCGGGCCTCTGTTTTCCTGGCTGAGAGAGGGTCTGACAGAAAACACATCCCCTCCTGCTCCTGGAGCTGGCACATCTCTCGTGGCAAGGGCCACATACACCAACACAACAGAGAGCTAGAAAAAAACCAGTTCAAAACTACAAAGTTATTTTTATTATCTACTTAAGGCAATAAGGAAAGGTCTTAAATCCACCAGTTTCCCAGCAAGGGTGAAAAGACTGGCTGTAACAAGCCTTGAGGTCCAGGCACAGCAGAGGCTCCACTGCAAACAAAAGATGCCAAAGCCCACAAGAATAAAAGACAAAACACCTCTGTGGGGCTCCACAGCTTCACACCTGAGGCTGAGTCTCCAAACACAGTGTTTACCACCACAGTCACACCTCTGGTTTGTGAGGCACGGTCTGTGGTGTGGGAGCCCATGGAAAAGGCTCCTAAAGACAATCCCACAGACAGCAACTCTCTGAAACACGGTTTTACCCGATTCCCCTACTTTTAAAAAAAACCTGTCTGCCTTCAGAGTTCATTGTCTTTCACATTCTGATCCTGAACACCTGAATTGCTTTTAAAATGAGATGATCCACAGTCACAAGATTCCAAGGCTCTTCCCTTTGTGGTTGTGCTTCCTGCACAGGGATGATCCCCAAACACGTGCCCTGCTCCTCTCCTCTCCCTCTTCCCTCTCCTCTCCCCTCCCTCCTCTCCCCCAGCCTCTGCCTGGAGCTGGAGGGCAGCAATGCTCCCAGTTGTTCTTCAGCTCCCAAAATTGCCTCACTAACATGCAGCCCACAGCCTGCCACACACTGATGATGAGATTTGGGAGACTGAGGGCTTTTTTTCCCCTCTCTGAGGTTCTCTGCTCCAAACCAAGACCAAACCAAAAATCCCCAAACCACACCAGTAAAGGGACAGGTATAAAGAAACCCTAAACAAACTGCACAGGGTGTGGAGCAACCTGGTGTAGTGGAAGGTGTCGCTGCCCATGGCAGGGGGTTGGAATTAAATGATGTTCATGGTCCCTTCCAACCCAACCCAACCCAACCCATCATTCTGTGACCTGCCACGTCCCCAGTGCAGGGGACAGGACACTTGGCCTCCTCCTCCTCCCCATCCCTGTGTCTCCCCCTCCCTCTCTCCTCTTGCTTTCCTACGTGCAGAACAGCTCAGCTCGCACGTGAGTGGCTCAGAGAGGAATTAGAACAGCTCAGTATCACTGTTTTAATTTAATTAATTGGCCTTTCATTCTGTGGGAAGCTGAAAAGCAGCATTAGATGGGCCCCTCTGATCTTCTCTGCTGTCTTGCACTGGTCCTTGTTTAATTGTTCCTGTTAATTACAGCTTTCGTGGCCCTGCTCCATGTTATCTGGATGATTTACATTCATGCTGAACTTAAATCTGGAAAGTACAAGCAGCTGAAAAACTGAAATCTCTGTAGTGTTCTGGCCTCGATAAGGAGAACAGACAGGCTATGGGGCTACTTGAAAGGCTCTCTACCATCAGAAATAAAAATTCTCCACATTAAGATTAAAGAAGATAGGGAAATGGTTTGCAGCCTGCTCACCATTTGGTCGGGCAGATAAAGCAGAACAAGAAATCCAAGAAGCTGAGGAGCTTCCACATGTTGCAGACCAAAGGGGTGGATAGTTAGGTGCACTAACTGTGCTCCTCTCCACCACCCCCCTGCAGCCCTGCAGCCTTTAATTACTCCTCATTTAATTGAGCATGTCTGAAACACAACCAAACACTGCCCAAACTTATATTTAAACGTTATATATTTAAGTTTAAACCTTTGCCTAATACTTCAGATTTATGTTTTATATTAACATTTATATTTTCCTTATATTTTAAACTTTCCTTATGTTAAAATTTATATTCAAATATTTCGTATATTTCAGTTTAAACCTTCCCTTAATATTTGTAATGCCACACACAGGGGTGAGCCCCATTCCCAGGCACTGGTCCTGCTGTTATCCCGAGGTGCAGAATTCCAGGCACAGCCTCCTTGCTGCTGGCAGTTCTGTCCCAGCTCTGTCACAACCACAAACTGATAAATGGATGAAAGATTTCTATTTTCTCTTGATCTTTTCTGAAGAAAGCTCCCCCACCTCTGCCAGTCTGCAGCATTTTCCCTGGAGCAGCTCTATCAGTGTCTGGTTGGAGCGTGGTCTGATGATGGGAAACATTGTTAATAACAAGTAAAAAAACCCAATAAAACAACCCCAGAAAGAACCTCCAAAACAAACAAACAACAAAAAAAACCCTCAACAAAAACAAAGGAAAAAGAACCACATGGCAGCACAATAACCTTGGAAACTTTTACTAGTGTTGTTAAACCAAATTAACCAACAGTTACAGACTGGGAGCATTTCCTTACAAAACCAGGAATAAAGAGGCAAACCCAGATGTACAAAACCATGAAATCCCCATGTTTGGTGGACAGGGAACAGGACAATCTTCACCCCTGCACGTGAACAGCATTTATCACAAGAAATGTTAAATATGAAGTTGCTGTGCCCATCAATATCTTAATCCCAAGCTCAATTATATCCAGGTTGGGGGTTTTTTGGGGAAGGGCTGCCAAAAACATGGTTGAATTAAACAGGTATCTTCAAAACACTACCCACATTTTCTCATATTCCTGTCTAATGCTGGCAGGGAACATATTGCTGCACTTGCAATCTCTGGAGAACACTGCTTTTTTCCTCATTAGCTTTTTGCACACCAATTAATCCCCTTAATCAGTCAAATCAGTTCAACACTAGATCACAAAAGCACTAAGTAAAGAGAAAACAAGAAATTACCTTGTTAAATTTAATGAGCAAGGAAAAACATACACTCCACGGGCTGCACCAGTGCTCCACACTCCAGCATGGAAAAATTTCAGTGCCTGAGCAGTACCAGCAGCCCACAGAATTACAACCATTTTGTTTGCAACACTGAAAACTGAATAATGCAACAGAGCAAGAAATTATTTTGCTTATAAAAAACGGGCACGTGCAGGGAAAAAAACCCACCAGGTAGCAGGTTCATGAGGCTGTGACACTGAGAAATCAGTTCAGCTCTGCAATATTGACACTGCCTGTGCATGCAATGATGGCATAAAACCAGTACAAACAGTATTAGAACACAGAACATTAGATTTTCTTCTGTACTTGCTGCTGGAGTTCAAGGAACTCCGAGCTTTACAATTGTTTATGTGGCCAAAAAATGCCTGCAATTCACATTGTTAACTGTACAAACAGCAGTCAGCAGATGATAGGTTTGAACTTCTTTACTATCTGTTTTAGTCACATAGAGAGCTCTCATCCAAAACAATTATCCTGTAGTGAGGGGGAAAAAGGAGAGGGGAAAAAAGGTTAGGCAGTTGGGGTTTTTTCCTATATCAAACTACAAGTTGAAGAGAATGGGATTTCACAGCAGCTCTTTCACTTCCCAGCATGGAAAAGGGGACTGGATCTGCTGCAGCCAGAGGACACACAAAGTGCTGCCACGAGCCCAGCTTAACTCAGAGTCTCACCTGAATGGAGAAGCTGAAGCCAGATGTTGCTGCTGCTGCAGCTGGGATGGCTGATCTCTGGGGTGTCTGTCTGCAAAAACAAGTAAAGGCAGCTCAGAACCACCAGCACAACCCCAGCACTTCAGACCCAAGGCAGCACGTGGCAGCAGTCAGGGGCTACAGACCTCCTGCCTTTCTGCCAAGTGTTAAGCCACACTTGCCCTCAGAGCCAGCCCCAGCTCTGCTGCTCCTGGTGCATCCCAGGGGAGCCTCTCTGGCATCAGAAACCCTGAGCCCAGCTCTCGAGCTCGGACAGGGAACAGGGGCACCTCTGCCAGTGCTGTGCAAAGAGGCACCCTGATGTCACCCCCAGACTCCTAGGTGTAAAAATGCCCAGCAGCCTTTCCAAAAGTAACCACTGATGTGGGGCACTTCAAACTCTGGGTGCATCCAGCAGCTTTACACACAAAGAGCACCTGCTGAAGTCCCTGCACAGCCTTCTGGCGCTCTGCCTCCAGCCCCAGCTCCTCTTTCCTCTACTCCTCTCTTCCTTCCAGCATCTTCGGGATCCTGCAGGCTTGAATGACAGAGTTTTGTGTATGATCCTAATTTCTCCTGATTTTTTTTCTGGACAAGATGAAACAGAGCACTAAACCAGAAGCCTCTGGAGATACCAGATGCCTTTTTAGTTTAACCCTTATCTATCTTGTGCATCTGCCCCCTCCAATCCTCAAAGTGCTTTTCCCCTCCAAAACTGTAGGTGTGCTTTAGCTTCACATCCACACTCAGACTCCAAGGATTCCTTACATAACAGCATGAATAAATCTACTCGAATTACAGGTGTGGATGGGCTTTGGATAACATGGAAATACAGGGATTGGTGTGCCTTGTTGGCAAGATCCTCCTGACCACTCTCTGCCATTTACTGTGGAGTTCCTCAGAGTTACTGGGCTCTGATCTTCAGTTACAAGAGGACAAAAGTTATTTGGGCTATGAAACTTTTCCTTAAAATGATGTATGTGTGACTTCTGTCATTCCTTCATTCCCTAATACACTGCCATGAAAACATAACCATTTCCCCAAATTCTCCCCTACAAAGAGTTTTCACGATTCTGTTCTCTTAATGTCCATTTGCTCTACCTCAAAAAAACCCCCATTCTGTCAGATTAGCTCTGATTTCTGTGCAGAGTAAGCACTGCCTTCCAAGCCTATTGAAGTATTTGCTTTCCACCCACATATTATTATATTAACAAAACATTCTTTTCCCTCTCAGTTCAGCACAAAGAGTTCCCATTGATGTCTCCAGGGAAGTTCCCTGACAGGTTTCTCTCTAAGGAGTGACACCCCATTTTCTAAAAAATCCTGCCCAGATCTGTACCCACAACACAAACTAACCAACACAAATTATCTGCTAACCCAAGACTGTGTCCCCGAGGCTGTTCTTGGATCTCCTCATCTCCAGGAACTGCGTGGAGCATCCTTTCTAAAATATCATCAAGAGTAGAGTGAGCCCTGTCAAGCAGAAGATTTAAAAATTACGGTGACAAGTGTAACGCTACAAATTTCAAAATAAACCAGTCATAATTACCAGGGTATTGGAAGTTCACATCTGTAAGCACTGAATCTTCTTAAAATATGCTGAAGCCATAATTCTAAATACTCCTAACTCAAATACAAGCATGTTTGATCATCCTTTTTTCATACCTTTCTGTATCCTCTGCTACACCGAATGACTCCCGAGTCCACAAACTCTGATTTGCCTCTTCATTTCTCTCAGATTCTTTTTCTGTCTCTCTGCTTTCCATTCCAGCTGGATGGGGAGCTATTCACAGCAAGATTTTAACACCAGAGGTACGGAGGGAGACGACAAAGAAATGAAAACCTGAGTTTATTTACCACACTTGGGCACACTTCCAGCTGTCCAGGTCTCAGTGCCCCCTTCCTCAGCCCCCTGATCTCCCCAGCTCAGCACATTCCCATTTCCTCCAGCCAGAGGTGCCAGCAGCAAGGCCAGAGCGGGATTGCCCTCGGACACATTTGCACATTCACGGGCCCCAACATTTTGCTTCGTACGAGAATGAAAAATGCATGTGGCAATGAATGTTTAATCTTTCCCCTTACAACCCCAGGGAGGGGAGGCAAATCAAAAGGGAACCTGTGGATGTTTGCTTTGCTACCCTCCCCAGCACAACCCAGTGATATCCCCCACACTTATCGGCAAGTGCGTTCCCAGAGCCTGGGAGGAAATTCAGCCCCTTCTGCTGTGCTGTGATAAGCAGGAGGCTGTCCCCGAAATGGGGGCTGAGAGAGCTGGGGTTTATGCCAATCCAAGCACACCACAGGCAGGGAAGAACTGCTGCAGTGCTCAGCACCCAAAAACAAGCCTCTCCACCCTGCAGGACAACACCTACCAGCACTGGAGGACAACACAAACGAGTGCCAGCATCATTCTCAAGTGACTCTGCTATTTAGCTTTTTACAGACTTAACTCATGTTCTGCCTTTTTTTTTATTCTTTTCCTTTTTTGTCTCTTTTTTTTTTTCCCCCCACTGCTGTTCACTTTCTGACTCACTGGGGAAAAAAAGGCACAGCCTATAAACATTTTGGTTTTCTTCTCCTCTGACAGGACTTGTTGTACATGTAAAAATGATTCCCACTTACTACCATTTGCAGTTGCAGAAGCACAAAGATTCACCACTTTGATGTCTTTGTGACAGAACAGGAAATACAATATTCACTACCCACCCTGGAAGCTCTTTTCCTACACCATGACATCAGGGGCATTATTTCAGGAGGGAGAATTAGAAACATTTCTGTGTGCACTGGCCACCTTCTCAGCTGAGTCACCCTCCAGAATGGAAACCTCAGCTCTGTTTGGCATCACTTCCCCACCACCTGCACTTCTGGGGCTGAACAGTGGTGTGATAAAAGGAGGACATTCACTCCCCCAGTTAGACCTGCAAACCTCCCACACCAGAACCCCGTGGACTTCAGAGGGAACACACAGGGAAAGGCAGCAAACGCTGGGGGAGGGGGCACTGAGCTAAAAATTGCAGTTTATTGTACAGCTGAACTCACGGGGACAAGTATTCAGAGTCATTCTGCAGCAAGGCAAAAGGAATTTTCTATTTTTAATCTCCACATTAGGACTATTGTCAACTAACCAGTTATTTGCACTCTGCAGTCCTGCAGTCCCACCTCTTTCGGGGCTGGAGTGATGGAATCTTGCTGCTTTAAGTGTTCTGTTAAAAACAGCACAGTCCTCATTGAGCTGGGGCTCCAGCTTGGCTCGATACACTCTGAAGCACCCCGGGATTTCTGCACCCAACCCGACATGAAAACCTTTCCATGATCCAGAATTAGTTCATACATTCAGCCTAAAAATTGCCCCGACCTTCATTTATTCACCCGATGCCAATCTCCACATTGTTTTGGCGAAGGAGGAAATTAGATCAGGATGTGTCTGGGTGTCTCATTCCTAAAAGAGCTATGGATATTTAATTATGCCGATGTCTGCTGTTAATTTAGGACGAGCTTATCACTGAGCAAGCAAAGCAAACTCTTCTGTAACACCCGCCCAGTGAAAACAATGCAGTTTTCACACTTCGTGTCCGAAGACGTATGTGAATACAAAGAGAAATGTAAATCCCCGAGATTAAGCTCTGCACGAGCACCTGAGGGCTGCAGCTGCCCTGATGGAGGACACACATTGCTCCAGGACACCTCTGAAAAATTCAGTGCACACAAAATTCAGCTCTGTGTTCAACTACAGCTGCACTCCCTGTGCTGGCTGCTGGCAGCAACTAACCCACCGAGTGAAATGCAGAAGCTTCAAGGACTGCCAGGGATTGAAGCTGTTGATGCCCAACTTCCTAATCATTGACTGCAACTGATTTGGAAGCTCTTGGGTATTTTGGAAGTGAATGATCTGGGAGAAATCCTGATTGAACACAGCTGGGAAGCCTCCCATCCTTCTGGGTGAAGTGCCTCTTACCAATTTCATCCAGCAGCTCTTGGGCTGGTGGAGGCAGCTCATCAAGGGAGGGTTGAGATGCCTCTGAGAGTGCTGAGACAGAGGGAAAAAAATCTAGTTAATTAGCAGTGATTAATCCTTAATAACTGTGACATAGGCTTACATTTTGATAGCATCTTGCTTACATACTCCATTTAACACCCTGCACGAGCCTGGCTCATTCACATTTTATCAAATATCCCTAAATAATTTCCTAATGGAAAAACCATTCAGAGCCAGTTCTCAATGCTGTATCAGAAATTTAAGGGCAGTAATATTTACACTTCAAACACAGGTTGATTAAAGGTCAGAGTTCTCAGTCTGCAGGTGCAAACACAACATCTATAACCTAAGCACCAGCAATATATAGTTGTGTGCAAAGCTATTTATCCCTATAGAAAGAGATGCCCAGGAGGAAAAAAGAAGGGAAAACAAAATAAACTGCAAAATCTCCTTTCAGATAGATTTCTCTGAATATTGATCATTGTATTTGGGCTGGGATACAAGACTTACCAGGTGCCTGCCTGGTGTTTCTCAAGGATGAAACAACTGGTGGCAACCCATCCTGTGTAAGATCAAAGAGAATGAAACACAAGCAGGTAAATTGATGGACTGCTGGTCTTCAATCCTCCCCTTCAACATATTAAATCCAAAATGAGGGAGAGCCTTCAATGAAAGCCTCAGCTGCCCATTAAATTTTAAAATAATCTTTTTAATCAGGCCAGAATATGAAAACAGAGGTAGGAAAGCCACAGTGTCAAAAACACTGCTTAGGCTGCTGATCTCTTAGCTGGTCATACCTGATCCAGTTCAACACCCTGAAGGGACAGTGGGATGGGAATTCTCTGAAAGGACAGTCCCATCATCAATTCAGTTCCCAATCTCTGCTTGGAATCTTTAATTGTTAAAGCCAAGCACACATATTCACCTGAGAACCCCCAAAAAATCAAGGATTTGTGACCACAGGCATGGAAACAGGGGCTTCATGCACTTATATCCTAGGATAAGATTTTAGGCAAGGAAGTGACACCATCAGGTGTCTCTGCAGAGCCAGCTCTGCCCTGGTAATGGATGTAATGAATTCCAGCTCTGCCCCAGGAGCAGAACACACAGACCTACCCCGTGTCAGGTCAGTCAGACAATGAACAGTCACTGCTGCTCTGGCTCAACAAACTCCAATTTAATCTTTACATGACAAACCCCACCAGTGAATAATAAGAAGAAAGGTGTAAAGGCAAATATTTGATATGTGAGTGCCTGGAAAGACAGTTAAGATAATTCTGTGGCTCCAGAGCCCCTTCAGCTCCAAAGAGATTACTGGAAATCACTGCAGTGACCTGCCAAGTGGCAGCTCTAAAGTGATTTTTCATCCACAAAGCTGATGACATTATGCCAAAGAGGACATTATGTCCAAAAAGGACAAACTTATCCCCCTCATACAAAGGTTCATTTACCTCTCCCCTCCAAGCTCTGAGAACTCTTCACTTTCACAGGAAGACTCACCTGCCCATGTATTTATTTGCATTCAGGTTCATTCCCAACTCCCATGTAGACCAAGGCCTGTGGTTCCCAAATCCCTTGTGAATTCAGGGGGGTTCAGGTTGTTGCCTCACCCAGAACAACTGATCAATCCCTCCCCTCCAGCCAAAACACAGCTTTTCGACCCAACCCTTTTGCAGGTATTTAGCACTTCAGGTGTTCCAAGATTACCAGCTCCAAAGGCTGGGAAGTGGCAACTCTTTACACTTGGATAGAAATCACCACTGACACACAAACAGGTGCGAGGGGAAGCCAACTCTGTACAGTCAGTGCCTGAAATCTCTGCGATCAATCAGCACTCCTGTCACTGTATCAACTGATCCAGGACTCCAAAACACTCACAAAGACCTCCAAGTATTTCTGTACTTCTTGCCTTTGTTTTTAGGAAAAGTAATTTTACAAAGATTTTAAAGAGTGGCTGGCATAAGGTAAAATTTCTGACTTACAGGCTCTTTGAACTCAAAAGGGCAAAGCCTTGAAGCAGCCCCAGGAATTTCCAGGCTCCTTTCCCCTTCACAGGCTGTAGTGAATGTGTTGAACGTTGTGGAGGAGGCTTCTGGAGAACCACACCAGGAAAAATCTGAAGCCAACTCGTGGCAGTGTTTGTATTTCCCAAAGGCTAATGGAATTTTTCCTTCTAGAATTAAAAAAAAGAAATCAAAAAATCCCCATATAGCAAAGCTGGAAAATTATTTTTGGATTTTTTTGTATCTTGATCACATTTCAAGAGAAGCAGAAAAAAACTAAAAGAGAAGCTGCACAAGAAGCTCTAAGAAACCAGTGCCCATAAATGACCTCCAAATAGAAGATCCACCTCAGATCTTATTCATGCACAACTCTGCCAGCTGAGAAATCCCAACCACAGCAATTAATGGAGTACAAAGCAAATGACAATTCACTGGAGCACCTCCTGAGCTCAACAAACACCGAGGTCACATCATCAACACTCCAAACACACCGAGTGCTCCTTACATTGCCTTGAAAACGCTAAAATCCACTTCCATTGTAAACGTGGAAAAACAACTTCCCCTTGTCTTTCCGAGCCCTTTCCCCAGTGGGTTTTTCCAGCTGGGAATTCTCCTTTAGTGCTGTGTTAGAGCTTCCTTTGGCAACGAGGATTCAAACAGCAGGCCCAGCATTGCAGGTGGTTGCCCATGCCAAGGCTGACATCCCTGGGCTGGCACCGAGCGGGTTCCCAGGAGTGCCATGGTGGTTCCCTTGGCAGGAGGGGGGCAGTGGCAGCCCTGCCCTCCCTGCATTACCTGTGCCCAGGGGGGTGCTCACACTGCTCGGGGCATGGCTCAGCCGGGGGCTCTGGCACTCCACATCCCTCTGGCAATGCTCCTGCTCGCAGGGGATACTCGACAGGTCCTGAATATCTGCCACCGACCTGAATCGGGGAAAGATGTTCTGACAGTCAGAATAGCCACTTCCTGCCTCTGTGAATCATTGGGCTCTGCTGTTTTCAGGCTCTTTAAATTTTCATTTTGGTCAGCCTTATCTAGTTCACCAGCAGGGAGAGAGATTTTCCCTGTTAAAACTTCCCATGGAATTCTTGGAAGGCTCCAGATCACCATCTTCAATAAGGGTGCAGAGACAGAAAAGGTTAATTATTTGCTTTCCTTTCCTTTACAGGATTTCTCAAACAGCCCTCCTGTAAAAGCAAGCTCGGGGAACAGCCTCCAGAAAGGGCCAGAACCTCCAAGGTGAACCACAAGGTAGAAAACTCTCTCCAAAGCCCAGGGAAGACCTCAAGGGTTAATAAAAATTAACAATCCGTTAATTAAGACTAAATGCAGATTTTAGGAGCCTTTGAAACAATTCCTCAGATAAACTGAGACTGCTGAAGGTGCACAGGCAGTGCCACACAGCCAGGTCACAAAAATGCAAGCCCAGGACTTGGATTACATTAAGCAAAGCAATACATGGTGCAGATACACCCTGGATTACACTGTGCTCTGAAGGCCACGAATTGACACATCTACTGGAGCCAAATCAGGGGGTTTATGCAAATCTCCATTACCTGTAAAAACAAACTCACTTTATGGGTTGAGTCACAAACATATTCTGCCAATTTGTTCCTGAAAATCACAGGGCTATTTTTGCAATGGGATTTATTTGGCTCCACGCTAATGATTCTCTCTTTGAAGTGATTTTATTTCCCCTGTGCCATATGGAGAGAAGAAACGAGGAATCCTAACACTTGAATGTGAAGAAGCACACCCAGATTAACACCAAATTAATTACTTATGAATATGAAAATATTTCAAACTAAGAACAACTGTCTCTGATAGCTCTTTTATACCAATCTCACGATTTATCAGGAGAAAATACTCTTTTCAATACCCTGGAGACTTTTCTCTCTCTCATCTCCCTGTTTTGCACCAACACAAGATTTTTACAGCGATAAGGATCAACTTGCTGAAGTTGGGATACAAACTGCTCTGTGGCTCTTACACATCTTTTTCTTGGCATTCTTCCCGTGGCTCCCACAGCATCTCTTCTCGTGCTGCATCAGCACTGAAAGGAGGGAAGAAAAGGTCTTGTTCACTCTCAGTAAATTATTAAAGTATTTCATTTCCTCTCTCTCAAAAGAAATTTTAAGAACTGCCTTCTCTGTGAGGGAGACTACAGCTCATGATAACTTTTTGCTTAAAACCTTAGAACGTGGAGAATGGCAGGAGAAAAATGACATTTTAAACACATTATGGATTTGTATTCAGTAAGGAGAAAAAGATTTCTAATTGGCATATGCAGCTCCAAAACCAAACTGAAAGTTAAATAAAAATCTATGACTGTAGATCAGAGGATGATAAAACAATGTAGTGATTTGTTTTCTAAGGTCCTCTCCCAAACTGTGACAAGCCCATTCAAGCACAGGAGCTTTTAAGAAGCCTCAAAGCCACTGCCCCAAGACTTTCACTGCCAGAGGAAGGAAGAGTCCCTGCCCTGAACATCCCCCTTGCAGCATGAGGAGACTGGCCAGCTTCCCTTCATGCTGGCAGAATGTAAAATGTACAAAATGCTGGGCAGGAAACCCTCCTGTGTGAGGGATGAGCCTGTAAGTCTCCAGGCAGGGCTAATGTCACCTGCAGGCAAAGGGAGCAAAGTGCCATCAGGCTGTTCCCACCGGAGGGCAAGGCATGGTCTTCATGCCACTTGAGCTCTGAAACCAAAGCCCAACAAAATTAAAACAGATGACTGAAGCCTTCATTTGAATTATCTTTGCTCTGTTTAAGGCTGGGGTTTATAAGTGTGAAAGGGATTGTGATATATACATGACTTCTTTCTCCTATTTTAGCTGCCTCATTAAGCAAAAACCCCACCAAACACTGTAAAAGACAAAACCCCTTGAGAGTTGAGAAGCCCTTTCAGTACTTTCTTGGCAAGGAACTGAGATATGTAGATAATCATTAAAAAGCACCACTGGCACCTTATTTGAATATTAGATATATAAGCAGAATTAATGAAGAGAGCACACTTTACAATCCAATTTCTGCTGGAAGGAACAAGGAAAAGGAGTCTCTCTACCTGACTACAGGCATTTGGCTCAGCTGATTCACTCCCAGGTTGTTGCTGCCACACTTCTGTGTTGCTGTGCTGCACAATACTCTTTTTCCTCCTGAATACAAATAGCAAATGTTCCCTGTTATTGGCTTTTGCAAGTCCAAAAGAAAACAAGGCAACTCATTGAACAGGAAATTGCAACTTTATTAAATTTTTTTCGGTTTCGTGACCTTTGTTGTTATCAAGAGACAAATGTGTTTTAAAGATGCATTTTCATAAACATACCACAGCTGCCAGACAGGCTCTGAAGCACTGGGGAATAGCACAACATTTACAAATTTGAGCTAAAAGAGACAACAGGCTGGAGAAACAATGATGATTCGCCCATTATTCCGCACACGCACTCTGTCAGCTCTTGCAGCCTTTAAGCCCAAGATCCTTCCAGCAATAAGAATATTAATGTGTAAATACAACTTTAATTCGGTTTGCAGCACCACAGCAAGTTGCATAAAAAAATTAAATGGGGCCTCAGGGTGAAAACAAAAAGGTTCCAAACAAGTTTTGCTTTGGCTTTTGAACTGAAACACAGCAAGTACAGAAACAGCCCACTCAAAACCATCTCAGGCACTGCAATGCCCAAAGCCCACCTCCCAAAAGTCTGACTGTCCCCAGCTCTCACTGAAACAAGGAGGAACAAGAGACTCTGAAGAATGAGCTCCAGCCTTTTGACAGGAGGGCTGGTGGCCAAAATATCAATGCAACAAGATGTGTCCCCTGACTCACAAATGCTCCAAAGGAAAGAGCACATTTACCTGGAGCCTGAGCAGCTGAGCCTGCACCTTCAGGTGCTTTCTGTAAAAATCCTTCACAAGCATCTTCTGACTTGCCCTCAGTATCTGAGCTCTGAAAGGGAAACAAAAAGGGAATTTCTGACAGGGAAGTTGCAAAGGGCAGAATCCACACAGGATGATGCTCCCAGGAGTCAGAATGGAGAGACAAATGAGCTCAGCAATCAACAGCCAAGACTGGATTTAATAATCCCTACAAAAGTTTGGAATCTTCAAGAAATTAATGAAGACTGTTTTGAGACTATGAAATACTGTAATTGGTAAGAGCTATGAAGGAAAGGCTGAGATTATCAACTATCTCAGGCACAGATTGTGCAATTACAGAGGAAATAAATTAATAAACCCCATCCCTGCTGTTTTGGGAGTCTGGGTGTTTGAGGGGTTTTAATTGTTATGGGGTTTGGGGGGGCAGGGGTGTGTGTTTTAAGGAAACAGGGCTAGAATTGTCTTACTTTTATCTAAATCTTTATCTGCACATTTTATTTCAAAAGAAAAGAATAATTAAAAAAAGAAATCATTCTCTCATTTTCCACAGCTCTCTTCAAATGAAATGGGAGCACAATTACACACGTTGTGTAACTTTTCTGTTATTTTTACCTCGAGTTCTGAACTCCCCCCAGGAGGAAGGAAATAATCAGGAGAGAAGAATTCTTCAGACACATCAGGAGGTGAACAGAGGGAACAATGCAGGTCTCTTGAACGTCCCTGTGAAAGACATCACCATCTGAGCTGCCTTCCCTGCTCTCTGTTAATAAAGAATAGGCATTTCAGCCAATAAACAACACTGCAAACTGAATTTCTATGGGCTTTGTTCACTCTGACTTTCAGCCCACATTACATTACCTGCTCCTTCCATTACCTTGATGGTTTATAAACTCAAACAGCAAAAAGAGGGGGGGGAGGAGGGGGGGAATTGTTACTCAGCTCAGCAGCCAGGCTGAACTGTTCCACACACAACTAACTGCAACTGGATTCTTTGGATTTCTGTACATACTCCAGACAGGTTCTCAGCTTGTGGAGGAAGGACTGAATCCTTATGAATGGCTATTCCAGGCTCTGCTTGTCCATCCTGTAATGGTGACTGGAAAATCCTCCCTAGGATGTCAGAATGGGACAGAATTATTAGGCAAAAAATCATACGAAGTGAGTGATCTGAGCCACTGATGGGATATCCATGAGAGAGGACAGTAACACTGATTGTGTGCCAGGAACATGCAGAAATAATGACATTTAAATGCTCACCTCATTAATTGAGGCAGGGGAACTTCTCCCTGTTCCCTTATCCATAACTATTACCAAAGCACTGCCCACTAAGCTGCTACAGGAAAAGCCTCTCTGTAGTCAGAGTGAAAGAAATGAAGTGTGAAAGCACTGGTGGATCTGAAAGCTTTGGGTCCCCCAGGCTGGCACAGGATAATAATCAAGGGTGGTGAGGGCTCTCCAAGCCCACTGGGCATCACCTCCACCTATTAACACAAAACACTCATCTTAGTCCATTATTTAGGTGCAGCAAAATCAAAGCCTGAGTGACTGGCCTGCTTTGGGGGCAAGACAGGAAAGTAAAACTGGCAATTCTTGCCACAAAATCCCAGCAGCTGAGAACTGACTGGAGTTGGAGGGAGACAAAAGAGACAACAAGAGAGGAAAGCAGTGTTTTGTTCCTCAGCCTCACCTCTAGAACTGAGTGCAGACTCCAGGTCGCTCTCCTCAGAGTCAGTTCTCTCCTCACTGCCAGGACCAACCTCATCACGGGGCTGCCACCTCCACCTCTGCTGGCCTTGACTTTTTGGGGCTCGAGCAGTGACATGCTGGAAGGTTTCCCTTGCACCCTCTGCCTCACTTTCAGATGTGCCTTCACTGGCTGGGCAGGGACAGCTGAGCTCCAGCTGCCCTGAGGCCACTCTTCTGGCCATTTGCTTTACTTCAGCTACACAAAAAGAACAAAATTATCTGGTCATACGACAGAGCCTGGACCTTCAAAACATTCCCTGTGTTTCAGTGTGCCTGCAGACCTGGAAATGCTAAAGTTATACCTTGGAAATGCTTTTATCATGAAAAGAGCTAAACATTTCCTTCCATTTTAAGGAAAGCTTTAAAACCTGCAGAAATCGATATGGACAAGTCTTTCAATGCAGAGTTTTTGTTAGTTTGATTCTCTATTATCCATGCCCGTGCTGCCATCCACTGGTCACTGCCATCCTGCCCCTCCTCAATCCATTCACTGTCCAAAACAGGGCTAGAAATTCCTTCAGCTACAGAAGTCAAACCATCTTCACGTGGCTGTGATTATTTTATGCCCAGAATGTGCAAGACACAGGATCCTACTCATTTGGGTTTCATCCAAGAACAACCCCAGAGATCTTCAGCAATTATGGCAAACAGTCCTTTCTTCATTAAGGAATGAAGTGTTGAGTTTTAATGCACTGCAGTGAGACTTGACATTAATGCTGATTTAACACTGATTTACTTACTCCTCCATTCTGATTGCATCATCCTCCTCTGCTCACTTGTTTTTTTGCTGTAAAATTCAGATCTTGGCTTTGAATAGCACCTGTAATAAATCATTATGAAATGCACACACTCTGTTAATGGACCAGTGTCTTGTGTTCAGTATTCCCCAGCCAGTAAAAGACTAGAAGTTGTTTTAGCATTAATTAGAACACGTGTGCTCTCAGCCTTTTAACACCCCAGCAGAACCAGCAGATTGAGCTGTCAGAAGCTTAGAAAGCACAGACAGTTATTTAGGTCTATTACAGATTAACCAGACAGGCTGTACATTAAACCTGAGCTCTCAAAGGCTGTCACTGCCTCCAAATGATGCAGTTTGATCACCACTGAGACAATGAATGCTGTGGGGATGTGCTTTGTCCAGGCCATCAGTGGCCAACTTCAGAGTTGGTAACAGCCACCCTCCCTTCTGGAGCTCAGCCCCCTGACCCTCTGACCACATTCAGCACCTGGAGTGTTTCTGTTCTAACCAAGCATGCCCTTTACCAACAGCTCTTTCTGATCCAGAAGGGTCATGAATCAATTCTAAACCTGCAACTTTTCCTGACTGTGTGACCCAGACATCGAAGGAGGTGTCTGTCCCCATCCTTCCAACACAGAACATACATTAATTGGCACAAATTTTGCAGGTACTTCTAATGTGCAATTTCCACTCCTACTTAGAAATACAGAGATGACATTAGAAGTATTTCTACTGGGAACTGGACGAGGCTGTGCCCAGTAAAGGGGACCACCCTTACCAGTAACTCACCACACTGCTCTCCTCAGGCACTGGTGCAGTTTTGGGTCACTGAACCTCCCTGAAATCTTTTTAGCACCACTCTAAAACTACCCTGGCACAGCAGCTGCCCCCAGCTCTGCAGCTGCCACTGAACCCCCAGCAGGGTCACTGCTTTTGGCTTATTGAAACCCATTTCATGCCAGCCTTGATCCTCATGTCCCTGTCTCTGCCAGGGCATCTGTCAGGATTAACTCCCCTTCGCACCCGACCCAAACTCACCATCTCCCTTCGCCACTTCTCGCTGCAGGATGTGAATCACCTCCTCTCTGACACTGCAAGTTGAACTTTTTTTGGCATCTTACAGATCCATGTGGGAGTAAATGCTGAAATGAGTCCAACAAGCCATGATTCAGCACACACTGGGCATTGTGGCAGTCACCAGCTGAGCTGTCTATGAGATACACTAAGGAGCAGACCGTGCCAACTTCATTTCCTGGGCTGTGTTTTAGCTGCACTGCTCAGGAGAAGGGATGACAACCCCAGGCCCTGGTCTAGCAAAAACCCTGCCCAGGATTTACAGCAGGTTTCACATGCAGGCAGGCAGGCTGTGGTTTCCAGGGGGATGAGATTATTCCCACAGCAGATATGTACAGGAATTTCTCTCTTTCTCTTTGGGCTACTTGTATTTATTAATGAAGATGGTACAGAAGTCCTTACTAATGACAGCTTAGACCTCAATGCAAACAAAAGTCTTTCTCCACTTGGCCTTTTCCCTGATCAGTCTCCATTTTAGTACAGGACTTTATACTGAACTAGTATTTTGCTGGGAAGAGTGGGGAGAAAGAGGAAATAATCTCCTGCACTGCTGAGCTGCCTGTTTTCATTCCCATAGATAATGCACATGGTCTTTCACCCCTCCCCACATCTCTTTACCTGCTCAGGAATACAGAAGGGATAAACACAACCCCCCTGCTCCACACTTTACCTCCTGGGTTAGGTTCACTTGGTCATCCAGGCTTTTCCTCACACTGCAGCCCACACTGTGATGCTTGTTTTCAATCTGACTCTTCCTCTTTTCAATCTGAGCTGCCTGTATTTCCCTGGCTGTCTTTGGAACAGCCTGGAAATTGTCTTCACCCAACGCTCCTTGTGCCTGACATGGGATTGGAGGTGGAATATAGTCACTGGATGGTGGACCTACAGCCTTGTGTAGAAGTGTCTTCACCCCAGAAAAAGGGTTACTGGCACTTTGGGAAGCATCCTCAGCCCTGTTCTGGTGTCCTTCGGGAAAGCTTTGCTTAGGAACCTGACTCATTCTCATCTCCTGGAGCAGCTTCTTTCTCTTTCCAATGGCCTTTAGTCTGTCCAGGTTCTCCTCTGTCCTGCACAGGGAATCTGCTGCCTGCTGCAACATGCTCTGAATAATCTTTATATTGAGGACACACTTGCTGATGTGCTGCTCGTTTGGGGAAGGGCTGCTCCCTCTCCTTCCCCCAGCATCTCCTGTGCCCTGTGCCACCTCCTCCTCCTCCTCCTCCTCCTCTTCCTCTGCAGCGAACAATGTGCCTGTCTCTGACGAGTCCCCTTCCTCCTCATCCTCACAGGCTGTTCCAGAGGACACAGACAGCACTTCCAGGGGACTCTTATCTCCCTCCTTCTGCTGCCTTTTTGCCTCCTGTAGAGTTTGCTCTGATCCAGATTCTCCTCCCAGGAAGTCTTCATGAACTTCTGGGTAGCTGGCAAAGATTTCATTCATTTCAAAGCTCTGGAGACTTTCATCCACATCACTCTCACTGGGGCTTGTCTGGATTTCAGAGGGCACCTCTGGACTGTCCTGTGCAGCTGGATGCACACTGCCTGAGGCCTCCTGGACCACCAAAGCACTCTTCTCCTCAGGGAAAACACAGTCTCTTGGGGCAGCAGAGCCATCTGGAAGATTTGATTTAAAGCATTAAGCCACTTCTCCAGGAGCCCATCAAACACTCTGCGTTTGCACACCTAGGAGCTCATGTTAGAGATGGCATGAGCAGCACTTAATACCTGCTGAGAACAGTGTGCCTGAACAACAAATATTAACCAGACTTGGAGTCTACATTAACCATTAGGGGGGTAGCTAACATCCAAAACCAACTGCTTGCTCCTCTCAAACTGTATCATAACATCTCTAAGTGCTCCCATTTTAATTATTTATGTTAAATTGCTGCGGACTGAGAAACACACTAAGTGAAGGACACATCACACCTTGCTAAGAGACACTCACCAGCCTTGGTTGTCTCTTTTCCCTGGAATTCCACTGTTCTCTTCTGGTAGCTGAAAGCTGATGCCCAGCAGATGTTCACATCTGCAAAGACAGCAGGTCTCCGTGCTTTTGATATGTCATCAGCGTGACCACTCCGAGACTTAAGCAAGTCCTGGAACACCAAAAAACGGGTTAAAATACAACCAGATTTGATGGCTCAGGGTCTCTGCCTTCTCTGCTCACGTGGTTTCCCTCCAAGATGAGACACTCAGTGCTGAACTGCCTCCCACCCAGACTTGAACCTGAATGGACACAAAACTCTGCTGTTTCACACCCCTGCAAGATTACAGTGCTGGAAGTCACCTTTAAGTCATTTTTCAGTATATACTGAATATCCTGGAGTTTCATGGAGCGGTTCCTCTGTTTAGGTTCAAGCCCTGACTTGACAACATCATAGTAGAGCATAGGCAGCCTGACATCTGCTTCCAGCTGCTGCCCCGAAATGATGAGCTGCTTAATGACTGAGTCTTCAAAACCTTTCCAGGGAGGGCTCTCTGCAAGACACAGGTGTGGACTTCATGTCACCAGCTGTAAATCAATGGTAATTAAAAGAAAAAAATCAGCATTATTGCCTCCCCATTGCCTGGCATCTCATCCCCATCTCATTGCAGCACTGGAGGCTCTGAAGGAGCTGACAGCAATCTTTAGAGGACAGTGACACTGCAAACAAGCAGGCTCAGGATTCCTCCTTACCAACCAGCTAACACAGGGATCCATTTTTAGGGTAACTATTTAGCTCATTTCACTGGCCAAACAGTCCAAGTGAATATAAAACATACATTACTTGCCATAGCAGTAACAATGCATTGTGTGTGTTAACAATAACCTATCCCTGAGTTATTGTAGAGATCAAACACATGGGTTTGAACACTGCAAAGAGTTAACTGGGTGTTTTGCTGTCCTGCTATGAAGAACCAAAATAAACAGCAGAAAACCACACAAAACTGTAACATCAATCTCATCCTTTAACTACATGAATTTTTCTGATGACATTTTACACAGATTTCCAGTAATCTCTGTTATTGTCATTATCATTTGTGGATGGGGCTCTTTTGCCTGGTTTATTATTTTCAGGTTAACTGTGTATGAGCCCTGAGAGCCCAAAGCTGGGGGTTTACCTGTCAGGGCCTCCTGCAGCACTGCACAGAAGCTGAAAACATCTGACCTGACTGTGACAGCTCTCTCCAGGACAACTTCAGGAGAGCACCACCTGTAGAGCTGCACTGGCACAGGAATTCGGGTCAGATCGCTGTGCTCTCCACCGTCTTTGCTGGACAAAGGGGGGAAAGTTGTACATTGGGACATGCAGCACACCCAGCCCCAGGTGTATCTTTAGGAGGGAAACACCTGAGGGAGTCACTGCTTTTAGTTTAAATACCTGCAGATGCAATATTTTCACACCAGTAAATGTCTTTTGGGTAAAGACTTTCTGGGGAAAACAACACCTCCTTTAACAACTTTGCACTCAAAAAGAATGAAGAGAAAGCTGAGCATTTCCCAGGAGGAGCTTCACAAACAACCCCTTAGCTCTGACCAGGGATAAATTACAACAAGGTGCCACCTTAGCCTGCCAGGCTTTATTTTTCAGTGCACAGGTGTGTCTAGAAAATAACTTCAGTGGTAATTTCCAGATTAAATGAATGAAAAAAAAAAAGAAACACTCACAAAAAGAAACACTCTTTGTATCACTGGTGGCACTTAATTACTACCAGTTCAACGAGGTGTTGACTCTTCAACAACTTTGGGTAAACCTCTGTCTGTCCATTCCACAGCCACAGGGAGGAAGTTCTTTACCTCTCCACCATGTACTCCAGGTTGCAGAGCTTTGCCTCCCCAGAGGACACAATCTGGATGGCCTGGGAGGAGAGGGAGCGGTGCAGGAAGCCGCGGGAGTGCAGGAAGCGCAGAGCATCGATGACCTGGAGCAGCAGGTGCAGGATGGTCTCTGTGTGCAGCACTGGGAACTCTGCTCGCTGGGAAAAACCCCCCAGAGACACCACGTTGGCATGGCAGGGCTTTGGGGGTTGGGCTGGGGGGAGCTGGGAGAGGGCAGCAAACAGGAGATCCACTGAACTGAGCAGCCAGGTGAATTGCACTTTGTGTTTTCTCAACACCAAACCCAGTATCGACACCTTACAATAATTCAGAATAAAAACTATTGCCT